>JAVQJX010195339.1:0-10257 GCA_036025115.1 Ambassis agassizii
AATAACTGATCTCATCTATATTAGAGTCATATTGCTTTTAAACTTCCCAATATTACACTTATGAGAGCATAACAAAGCTTTAGAAAGTGTTATCATAAGAAGACATCAGAGTGAATCTGGCCTTATTTCTTAAATCATTGCATATTTCACATTTGCATGGAGGGCTATGAGATAAACAACAGCTAGCAGAGAGGAAAGTTTCAAATCTCTGCATGAAACTATTACAGCAGCTCGCTGAGCGCGCTCTGTGCCCTTGATGCCTGCGCCTGCTTCATCCCACTTTCCATTTAAACTGGTAGCTACACACTCTGATGCCACTGATAGGCAGTAATTAAATGAGCGAGCCTGGTTCTTTGCCCTGTAAAGCAGCTCTCCTGGGTCCGATACTACATGGAAATTCAGCTCTGAGGATCCACTTTCAGATGTCTGCCTGGAAAACATGCCTGCTTGTAGCCCCTTACTGTGTGTGTGTGTGTGTGTGTGTGTGTGTGTATGAGTGCTTGTACATGGAAGCAATGGATATGGGGAATATACTTAATGAATCTTTTAACCTCAATATTTTCTCCCGCAAATGTATGCGTATCATGATCTGTGTTAGAGATGCAGGCCTGATGTTCATGATTTATTTATTTGGGAAAAAAGGAAAAAAGTCAGGGCATTTATGAAGTTTATATGCCATTCAAAAGTGTTTATGGCTTCACACTCATTTTAAGATGATTTCTGTAGATGTGCTGGACTTATACTGTGAGCCAATAAACAACTTTAATTTGTGTTTGTAAGGTGGACTTGTAATTCCTTCCTTCAAAGCTCAAAGCTAAGATAAAAAAATGCTAAATCAAGATAGACCAAAGTCCAGCAAAGTCTAGCAATGTCTTTTTTTAGGTGTGATTTCATGACCCCTGTCTACGTTAAATGAAGATGTGGTTAGGTTAATTGGTCACTCTAGGCGTGAATAGAGATGGAGCTATGGATGGAGCTGGAGGATGTAGAGAGGGTCAAAAACTGCAGTGTCCATTCATATAGTCCTCTATGTGAAAATATCAAACTTTACAGCAGATTAATAATGTTTATGGTACAAAAAATTATAAAAATGGTTGCTCTGTTGACAATTTCCTGGTTTATTGTATTGTATTATTGTATCAAAGCTTGGTAAATGTTGGATAATCCTCAAGTGGCCATTTGAGGAACTGCAAGTGTGCTTCTTTTCTGATCTGCTAGATTACATTACACAATTAGTGGAAACAGGGTTAGTAAAAAACAGAAAGCAGCATGGAAGCCATTAGTTATGACCTGAAGTCTTTCTCACTGAAGACAGATGTTAGTGTTTATTAGTGGGGTTGTGTCCAGTGTGAAAGGTGTCACACATAAGATAAGGTATAATCACTCCACCAGCTGTCCTCCACTCCTCCTCCTGTGTACTACATGCTCTATCCATCGCCTTCAAACTTTCCTTCATCCTATTGTGATGGATAGACAGATGAAGGAGGAGGAGGAGGAGGTTCCTCCAGGCTCAGGTTTCCCTCTTCCTCCTTTTTTTCTGTCACAACCCTGCAACCTTGCCTCACCCCGTTGCCCTCTCTCACCCTCCCCTTGTCCCCTTCGTTGCCCTCTCTCACCATTATGTCCTCATCCTCTCTCACCCTGCCCTGCAGATTGGCTTTTACACAGGAATGGCAGCACATAGAGAGAGAGAGAGGGAAAGAGGATGTGACTGGCCCCTTTCCATCTGTCATGACTCTGGGATCAAATAATAGGATTCTGTCTGAGAATAGAAGATAATTGCAGTCTGTATTCTGCTCCCTAAGTGTATGATATTAACCCCACGCTCCCCGCTAGCCCTGAAGTAAGAGGCAGATGGTTCCATGTTTTGATATCCGAGCCAGGCAGAGTGTGGTCAGAGGTCAAGTTGAAGTTCACATCTAAAGGAGCGCTGCTCCTCTCTCTCCTCCCCTCCTCCCTTCATCTCCCAAGCTGGAAGAAAAATATGGATGTCATTCAAAAAAGGACATTCCATAAGACCCATGCTGCCCAGCTTGACCCTCCCACCACCCCGTCCCCATCTCACCCCCTGCAGCCTCATGGTGTTGAGAAGCAGGTAGCCCACGCTAACCCACTTATGTGGCATGCAAAGGTGCAGGGCCAAAGGTGGAAGGGGTTGAATCCGGATCAGTCAATAGATTCAATCGTCAGGCTGCTCAGTGTGGCAGAGGTCACAGGCAGATGGAAGGGTTATGGAAAAGGCCATTCAAATGGATATCCATGTTGAGTGCACAGGATGAGGGCATGCTGATGTGCTGAAATAACACAGGTGAAAGTCACAGACAGGGTAGTCCGGTGAGTGTCTCAAACATACGTGGACATGAAGAATTAAGTCACAGTTCCAGACACACTGAAGCATCATACTGTCACTACCATATTTGACTGAGGGAACCGTGTTCTCTGGGTTATATGCCTCTATTTTCTTTCACCTAACCAAAGTTTCCATTCTGTGTGATGTGTCTCCAGGTTGTCCCCAGCATACTTCAGTCTGGCTTTGAGGTGTCTTTTCTATGGAAGGGTCTGTAATGTGGCAGTCCATACTTGTCCAGGACTCTAGTGACTGTCTTCACTTCACTTATAGACTTTGAAATCCTCCACTTGTGGTGGCGTTTTTGCCTCTTTAGACACATCTCTCACTAGTTTTCTTCACTAGAACCTTCCATATGTTTCGCTTCCCATCGCCATACCCCACTTCCCACGTTGTTAAGAGAATTAAAAACTTGAAAAGCAATTGTGTGTTGTCACAACCGGCTCAAGAATGTGACAAAAGAGGAGAGGCCACACATAATCTAAAGTAGTTTTGCCAATTTATTAAGAGACAAAAATGAGTGAATGGACATTAGTAATCAGTGTGTCTGCCATACTTGGATGTGTGAGCAAATGTGTGAATGTGAAGCACAGAGGAACCAAACAACAGTCCACAATAGCCAGGAGGAGAGAAAGTGCAAGAGAAGCCTGCAAGAGACGCGCCCTTTGTAGCCTTCTCCGCCCTTCCAGCTCAGGTGTGCAGCATAATGCAGGAATCTGCTCCGCCCATCAACCCCCTGCTCACACAAAGCGAACACCACAACAACTACCTGGAAGGCAAACACAGAGGGCTGCGGACAGTCATGCAGTTGTGCATGATAATTGACTCCCTTAGTTTAATAATTATATTATTTGGTTATGAGATCATAGCTTGGGGTAAAACACATAGCAGCATAAAATACATTTTACAAGGTTAAACTTTGTATCTCTCTCCATTGTTTTTGGTTACCATGGTCTACCCTAAGCAATATTTAACATGTAGTACTGTATAGATGTGACCACCAGTGGGTGCCAGATATGTAGAAAATGGTTATTTTGATAGCCATGAAATATTGACCTCTCGTCCTCCTGGTAAAGATGGATGAAATAAAAAACTTTACTTCTGAATAATGTCACTTCAGCCAAAAAAACATCAAAAATATAGAAAATATATCTACATGAAAAAAAGCAAATGATGTTTAAATACGCAGGTTATAACAGATCATTTCTAAGACAAACTACACAGTGTGTAATTGTCGTGATTTGACCATGATATATGAGTAGGATTTACAGTAAAATGAGCTACAAAGTATGTCTCTGTGGATCATCGCTCATCAGTCCGTTTAACAAGTGCTCGTATCTCTCTCTGTCTGTCTGCAGGAAGCAGCAGGCCTCTCTCCAGCTAACCTGTGCTCCTCTGCTGCTCCAGACAGCAGATAAGGAGGAAGATGGATTGGAATAATAGCTCATATAAAAATCCAGCCGCCTCATCAGCCAAAATCACAGCGTGGTGCCGCAACGGAGGAAAACAAGCCATCCTCACTAATTAGACTCAAACTACATGTCCAAATTTAGTTTTAGAGCTGAGTATGGTCAATAGCAGGCACTGTGTTCACATGGTTACAGGTTAGACCAGGTTACTATAATGACTCACATAGTACATTCAGAATGTATACTACACTGATTAAACACTGCTTAATCCAAATATGGGCGATGAGGTGGAGCACAACAGGAGGGAGAAATTGGCAGCGTTTTGTTGAAAACTGTGGCCGATGAAAAATTACTTGTCTATCATAAATATTTTGCAGCGTTTGTTTAAAAGCATCCATGACTTGTCTATTATTATTAACCATAGGTGCTAATAATATAGACAAACGTTTTTATGTGATGATGAAACACTGGAGTCTTAACTGTTTGGTTTGATCAAAAAAAGCCTTAGCAACTATGCATATTGATCCCGTTTCTCCTACTAAAGGCAGCATGTTGCTGTTTATTTGCCAGTGTTCCAGTGGGAATATGACGTCTATGCATACATTTTTGATACTAGGCTGTTAACATAGCTCTGTGGTTTTGACTGTGAGGTTGGTCATTGTCTGCTTTACTTCAGTTGCATCTTGGTGTGTGTTACACAATATGTATGGTATTGCATAAGTAATATTATTTTATTGTTGAATTTTTTAAAGCTTTTATTTTGACATCATAACTCATAAGTAAAAACTTCAACCCAACTGCTTCATTTTAGAAAAAAATGAAACAATGGTTGTGTTCAATTTTAGTGATTTTTGAGTTTGGACACTTCTACCAGATTCAGCGCCAACACACTCCAACACAGTGCCACAGTAGAACACTTTTCCTGGATATGAGCGGCAGTATTCCCCAGTGGATGCTGATGGTTACATTGGAGTTTGGTAGCACAAAAAAGAATAAAAAAGAATCTTCTCTCCTTTCAACTTCCTCCTCTCTGTCCTGTTCTGAGGAGGTAATGGATATAGTTTAATGATGCTTCAGGGGTGAACCAAGTTCACCTCACGCACACACAAAGCAGCAAGCATACACTAAAAAACTGATCCACACCCCTCTAGTCATAACTGCAAGAATTTAAAAATTCTGTTTGAGTTCTAACATATATATAGTTTTATATATTATTTTATTATTTTACAAGAACTTTACTTGTAGCATAGTTAGTTTATATGAAAAAAACAAACAAACAAAAGGTTTATGTATAACAACACTTGGTATAAGAACATTTTACAGATTGATTTGCTGCTGAAAAGCAGTCATAGCCTCATGGCGTCTATTCCTGCCACTACAATGTAAGTCTGCTGTTTTACAAAGTGCTACCTCTGACTTCATTTGTGTCCGTATGCGACACTTAATCTGAACTGAGCCCAGGCAGAATATGTAATACCGGTTTTTGCTGTGTCCTAATGCATCCAAATATACCGTGATCTGCAGCATTATAACCAAATATATCACCCCTTAATACATCCTAGCACTGAATGCAGAATGAGAAGCAGCAGTGCTCATTATTCAGACTGGGAGCAGTGATTTCATGTCGTCCCCAACAAGGAAATAAGAAAAGAATGTGCAGGTTAATCTCCCTCACACACACACACAAAGCAGCAAACATACATACACACCAGATCCACACCCCTCCAGTCATATCAGCAATCTAAAATTTCACTTACATTCCAATTGAATACAAGCTATCATCATAGGCTGGCTTTATCTGCTCTGATATATACCCACAGGCTGGGAGAGTCAGTACGGGAGGACCACGCTGAACCTATTTGTGTTTATGGCTTTGCAGGAAAGAGATAAATGACCCCCCCATTTTTATTTGGTTTTAATGAAGTAGGGACCAAGGGACTCCCCCAGCATCCCCTTCTTTCTCTCTCTCTCTCTCTCACTCTCCTCGCCTGTCCTCTTCTTCCACCATCACCCCTCCCTCCACTCACCCACTGCCTTTCCCTTGTTTGTGACCTAGATGCAGGACGGCTGACAAAGGACACAGGTTGGGAAAAAAAAGAAACTCACCTCTCTCTTAAGATGTGAGGTGTGAAGCGGAGTGGACGAAGCGTCTTGCAGAAACTTGTTAACCCTTATGGTGTCACGAGCTAAGAGGGAGCTTCCCCCCTGGGTGGGGTGGCTGGGGACGTCAGGGTCGGGATGAAAACATTATGTTTGGCCACCGCATGTTCGCCGTACCAAACGGCCATGCTGGCTCGCAGTTAATTGGACGCTTGGGCCCCCAATTAAGGCCACGGCTCAAAAAGGCGACTAGGGGGAGAAAAACAAGGGCGGCACACACACATACTTGCACAAACACACACATGCTCCTTTCCAAGGGACTTCATTAAGAGCATGGAGAAGGGTCTCCTGCGGGAGAAGGGACATGGACTCACACATAAACATGCATATGTGTCCGTAGTGAGGGCGCCAACAGCACATGCACTAACTCATGTTTTCATGTTGACACATATTGGGAGCAGCAGCTGCTACAAAGACTCAGTTGAGGCTGATGTATGAGAAGGCATATTTGATCCTTTTCTGCCTCATGACCTTTGACTATTTCATTGTATTCACAGGTTTTTTTTTTTCTGTTTCTGGTCTCCATTCAGTCTCTTGATGGGGGTCCCCCCACAGGTGTTGCATGTGCATGTCACACACCCCTTCCAGGTAAAACTGGATCACCAGAATGATGGATGTTCTTAGAGAAAAAAAAATACCTTATTCAAAGAAGTTAGCATGCTAAGAGACCTGCACAGAGACCTGCCTCGTATTGTGTTGACAGAAATGCACTTTTGTAGTTTTAGACAACACATCATGAAAGCGTGTTTGGTGTGATACTCTTCCATTAGACAGAGTATCACTAAATAACAAAGGTGTAAATATATATGTTTAAAAATCAAACTCCAACACCCAGAATGCACAGTGATGCCTTATTAGCTTGTTGCTGGGAGTGAGTTTGGTTAGAAGCAGGAAAACAAACAGTAAAAGTATTAGTGAAATGTGGACTCAGGAACAACTTTAGCTCAGACTACTGATGTTGCTGTAGGCTCTTTTGGAAAGGTGTTGTGTTTGCTGTATAGCTGCAGACCAGTAGGTTGTACTGTAGATGTGTATGTATTTTGTTGTCGTTTTTTTTTTATATATAAGTTTTATCTTTATAAGTTAGCAGCTAGTTTAAAGTCCATGAGTTCTGGTGTAGTTAGCTTATGAAAGAAATGTGATAATAACATTAAAGATATACATATAAAAATGTTTCTTCTCACCTTTTTCTTCCTAACTTCCTGCAGATTTGTAAAATAAAAGGGTACAAATGTATTGTTGAATTTTCAGACTCCACTCTCTGCACTCCATGTGAGTGGTCTAACTTTGTTAATTATGATATAATTATCTAATGCAATGGGCAGATGTTTTTACAGGAAAAAATAAGACTATATTTAAGACAAAGAATGACACATTTAGATGAAAATGATTTAGTGTGTTTGGAATACTCTTCCCCTTTATACAAGTAAAAGGAGAGCATGTTGTGAAATTACCTCTAAGCCTCTTGTTTGCACTCACTGGCTGCACAGAAGTGTTTTATGTGAGCTGCATGCCTGTTAACACCTCACTTATTTTTTTTCTACAATGTGAGCCTTGTGGATGTAATGAAAAAAAGGAAAGAAATGTTAATATTTAAAAAGGTTTCCATGAGAGTCTGAAGGATGATGCTCAGGGATAGCAGAGCCACCACTCTGCTTGCTTTTTCAGCACAAAGAGAAATACTGGCTGTGCTATGGTCACCTCGTTACACCTGTTTCATGTTTACACCATCATTAATGATAGCTCAGGAATTTAAAATCACCACAATTGTGATGTAATGATCCTCATCTGTAACTAATATACACTTCGAACTATATGGATTATTGAAAACATTGCAAAATCATTACATGAGTGATTCCACTCAGGTCCAACTTTGGCCCTCTTTTGTTTATTTTTTCATCATTCTATTATAGTTAGTAGGAAACAATAACATTTAAAGCTGTGCAAATGCCACACAAATATACATATTGACTCCCTGTGTCACTATACTGAACAGCTCCCTTGCTTCATCATGGCTGTTTTCTCATGGCCAGTTAGACCTCAGGTCAGGACTATACATTAGTTATATTTATGGAATGTTTTGAAGCCCCAACATGTACATTTCATGGACTTTGTGTTTCTTATTGGTCCCCCTTGTGTATCTGTAGGTTACTACAGATGGCACATACAGTAGAGTAGCCCTGTTCTACAGAAGTGATGGTGATACTATTAAGGTGAACTGTATCATTGCTAAGATTCCTACCTTGTTTATCACTTTTTTTTTACAGATTTACTACTTTAGAAGAACATAGTTTTATTAGTATATCTATTTAATTTTTGATTTAACATATCCAATTAACATCAGCAGAACCTCATAGAGAGGTGTGTTAGTTATAGGTTTCAGCTGGCTGTGTGTGGCTGAACTGGTAACATGAATATAAAACAATTCCAGACAAACTACTTTCTGTAGTGTGACTAAGATCAAAACAACAGGGGTGTACACCTTTTCCATCCATCCATCTCCTAAAACGACTTTGTCCCACAGTGAAGGGTCATGGAGTGCTGAAGCATGCTATCTATGGGCGAGAGGCAGGGTAAACTCTGGACATGTTGCTATAATCCATCACTGGGCAACATACAGACAAATAAACAAGCATTAACACGGAACCTTTTTGCTGTGAGAGGACAGTGCTGAAAAAATTCTCTTTTTTGTTTGTCTTGTTCTAAGCACATTTTTCTCCTGTAATATTTACTTATTTTTATTCATTCATAAGTCATACATCAAGTCATATATCAAAATTAAAACAACTTCCTCATCCCTCTGTCCACTGTAAAGTGTGGTAAAAACCCCACTACAACACAGAGCAGTTAATATTCCAGAGCTCTACTTTGAATCTCACAGCTAAACAAGACATCCCTCCATCTGTGTGTCACCCTATATCATTCCCTTCTGCAACTACCAGTGGGACATGTTGGAGCAATGTGCCATAAATCCCATTTATTACACATTAAACAGTAACCTAGGAACATGTGCTGCAAAACCTGGCCTCCCATCATGCTTACTCTGTCCCCAATTAAAAGCACATTATGACGCTAGTCCCTGAGTCCTGGTCAGACAGGCAGAGTGCAGAGGAGTCGCTGCTTTCTCCAGGCGAGGCCGCAGGGCTCTCTTTACGGGGGCATGTTTGCCAACAGGGAACATGGGACATGAAGTGTCATGGTTGTCTGTGTGGATCTTATCAGGAGTGGGACACACTGACATCATCATCTCATCCCAGAGACAAAGAGAATGTAGAACAAGAGATTTTGTTTTAATGTGATCAACATCTACAGACAAAAACTTGGTTGCACCATTTCATCTCTAAATGAAAAACCTCCTCACGATAGTGAAGGCTTCATCTCTCATCAGCACCACTGCTCTACTTTCCAGCTGATTGTATACGGTTGCGTCATGCTCACAAATGCTTACAGTGCATATTCATGTTGGCGCTTGCAGGTAAAGACCCAAACCACCCCCCCCACCCCTCCGCCAGCTATCGTCACTCCTGTCGTGATGCAACCCTTTCAACACCTCTCTTGCTGATGCAACGGCGTTGGCCGCGAGAACATGGCGCTGTTACTACTGCTCTGTTTAATTACATCCTGTGTGAGTGGGTTGGGGTCCCTGTGCACTTGGAATTGTCGCTCATAATGAAATTGTGTATGTGCGCTACGACCTTGCTTTGCATGCATTGTTCATTTTGTGTGTTTGTGTGTCCGAAGTGTCCTTGGAGATCAATCCGCTGCATCTTGTCTTTAATGAAGGCCCCAATGAGAGAGAGAGAGGGAGAGAGAGAGACAGAGAGAGAGAGAGAGATAATGGCATGGCATGGCATGGCATGAGGGAGAGGGAGGAGGAGGGGGGTAGTATCCTGGCCCCTGAGGTCAAGGCGAGCATTTTAATTGGCTCTGAGTAGCCTGTTAATGCTGCTGGCTGGGCTTTGTCACCTCCTGTGGCCACTTTACAATCACTAAACTGACAAGGGTGCGCTGGGCTGTGGCCAGGCAGCAGGGAGATCACTCTGCCACACACACAAATGCATGCACTTGTACTTACTGCCCTGATGACTTGCAGGCCATTAGTTAGCATGGCAACAGGCTCCTCATCAGGGAGAGGGATGCACACACACAAAAGTAGGGTCTCAAGGGAAATTTGGTCTTATTTAAATGAAAGTAAACACTTCCTTTTTGTCACTCTATTTGTAACCAGGGTGCAATTTTACATTTATGTTAAAGAGACCAACACTTAAATAGGGACAATAATAATAATAAAAAAAACAATATACCAATTTAGTTAATTGATTAAACTCCATTTGAAAAATC
>JAVQJX010195376.1:0-13835 GCA_036025115.1 Ambassis agassizii
TCAGTAAATATATTTTGTTCCTGCATGTTTTGATACGATTTCCACAGTCATAACACAATTCCGGTGCAATAAAATTATATTTTTGTGTACAAATTGAGGTAATGACCTCTGTTTGACTATATAATATCACTTGGTTTGTGTGATAATTAAAGGAGAGTGCCACCAGACATCATCAATTTAGACAGAACATTGGTGATGCTCCAATTAGCCTGATTAGATTATCAGACTGAATTGATATTTCATTAAAAAAAGAAGAAAAAACTCTACACTTGGCAACAAGTCAGAGGTCCCTAAGAAGGCTATTATGGTTTGAAAATATTTTTTGTGTTGTTTTTTTTATCATTGTTTTTCACCTCCACAGACAAAACAGAAAAATGCCAAAATCTAATTTGAACTCACGCTGGCTTAGGAAGAATAATTTTATATCAAATCTACTGTGGATGACCTTTGCCACCTTGAGCAAACAAAGCTACCACAGTAGTAAGAAACTGTAAACTGATCCGGGTGTGAAGTGGCCCTTGTTGTCTATGTAGTTAAGCAGAAGTATGAGATGACGTGACACTGGCAGCCGTGCCAGGCGGTGTTGTTGCAACCAATGGGGGGCAGAGGACACAACAGAGAGTAATGGCTGCTACAAGTCATCATCCTCAAAGCGATAAAAAACACACCGCCACATTTCATCCGCCCTGTTTTTCTCTATTTTAATTCCTTCTGTTTGTTTGTTTGTTTGTCGACCTTGCCATGTCAGCTGACCTTCCTCTATCCAGGACCCTGAAGAGAGAGGGGAAAAGAAAAAAAAAAGTAGCAATGAGGAAGACGCTGACATTTCTGTTCAGAGAAGGAACAAACACCACATACAAAATGCCCCCCACCTCTCTCCAACTCCCCTCAGACAAATTTACTCAAAAATATGTGTGTGTCCGTGGCTGTCCGGCTCGTGGGCACCATTGCCAAGGAAGTGTCACCATGTCGTGACAACTTCAGCGACTGCAGTGCGATGGGTGACCCTCGGCCGGCAGAAGGGGGGCTCTGAATCCCCCACCCACCCTGGATCCTGACAGATGTCATATACCTCCTCCATGGGCACCTTCTGTTTCCTGTTCACCTTTCTCCATCCTGCAGCGTTAGGGCTCCTGTCTCCACCTCGTCAAAACACACACACACACATGCACATACACACACAAAGAGAGAGAGAGAAAGAGAGAGAGAGACATATGCTTAATCGGGATGATTATAAACACGTTTTTTTTTTCTTGATTGATTTTGAATTTAAACTTTAATTCTCATCTCCGTCTATTCCAATTGTGCATTACGCTCTCTCTGGCATTCATATTGCCTTCTCAGAGGATGTTTCCTGTTATTTACCAAAGGCTTTTCTCTGAGAACAGTTGGTATTTTAGTCTTAGCACACCCCACTCAAAACCTGTTTGCACAGATTTTCCCCATCATCCTTCAGACCATAGTTTGACAGAAACACTTCAACAAAATGAGATTCTGCCTCGTTACATTGTCTTATACTGTTACATCAAAAGTGTCACCAGCCCACTCCATGAATAACAAGTCTAACAAACCAAAAAAGGCCTTATGATATTAGATTTCCATAAACCTTCTGTTGGCTGCCTCCTCTCGCAGATTGTGTATCACCCGCTCAAAATGCTCTCCTAGATGGAAATGTGTGGACTAAATCTGATCATGGTGCTAGATAATGTTCACTTCTCACTCCTGAAACACAGACTTGAGTAGGAAACGGAGGGGATCCTGTGACTAACCCATCAATCATGGTGACATTTTGCTCAAGTGATGGATATTCTAATTTCCCTTTTATATACAGGTGCACAGGATGGATGGATGACGATTAATGGACGGGCAAGGCTGTTTCCACAAAACAAAGAAAGACGTTGCACGGCCTGCGGCATCACTATGGAGGGCAGGGAGCTACATTTCCCTGTGTTTTGAAGATGATACCTCACATTTGGGACTTGATGTCCCTGTAAACACGTGAAGACAAAGTGTACATCCCGAGGTGACAGAGGTGTTGCTAACACAACAATTGTCTTCTTTCTACAGGGACCTACAACAGGTTCTGCAATCACGTCTATGACAGCCATCGACACCGTCACCCCACCTCATTTTCACACAACCTGTTTCTCGCTTTCTGTCATTGCTATCACCTCCATAATTATTCTTTAACTCCCCCCTCCCTTTCTCAGACTGCTTAGACCGTAATTTCTTTAATCCTCCTTGGGCATCTCTTCCAACGTTGTGTGCTTATCTGACAAACTCTTCAAAGTCGAAGTTGCGCCAAACATCCTTTTGATGGAATCTTCTGACATATCAGCGCTTCAGGCTTGAATCTGTGAAAATGTGTCCTCAGCAATCTTTTCCAAGCACTACTTTTTCACTCTGTGTAAACTTTGAAGCAAACACATCTTTCATAATGGGCCTCCATGAAACTGTTTCTACCACACTGAAGGTTAAAAGGTTTAACCGCACTAATTGGCCAAAGTCACCGCTGAAATACAGTTAAACTAATACTTGGATGGAAAATTCTCAAAATTAAACTTTGCCTTAAAAAGAACAGTAATTCTAATCAGTCATACCTCATGTTTTTAACAAGATCTATTGTTAAAAATCGTCCCTTTAAGCAGATGTTTTTGCTGCTGTAACGCCAAATCATTTGCATTCTTATCAGCTCATCAACTGATTTAATTGGACTATTTTGCACTGACTTTGCTTGTTTTAGGGCTTTTTGTAGGACGTCAGTATTTCCCCAGTGATTTTCAGCTTGTTCCTTCATGGCTGACATTGAACATGGTCATTCATAAACCATCCTACGCTTGAGACTTTTCCTAAGACTTAACAATCCAGCCTGAGATCTCTCTTCCACCTCTGTCCTTCTACCTCTATCTCACTTTATCTCTCGCTCTCCATCCCTTCCTCCCTGTCCAAAGCTGTCCTCCCAGCCATCTGTCATGTGATGTTTATGGGCCCTTTTGCTTTTGTGTCCTGATGACCACTGTCACAGAGAGCTACCCATTACCGATGCGGCCTGATGAACGATGTTACCCAGATGCATTGCTGACACCCCAGTGTCCTTGGCCGCAGAGACGCTGCCTCACTAGACAACTCAGGCCAGTAAAGAATGAGGACGGGGGGACCTGGGGGAGCAGGACTGAGGACCTGTCCGTCATTGTGCCGACAGGATGTTCATATTTTCCCCCCTTGCTTCCACCACCATCTTTCCTCTCCTCTTTATCCAGCCAATGGAAATGTGGGGCTGGTCAGCATGGTTATGATATTGTCATTAATCCTGAGGTGGTGGATAGTGCCCTTGCCTTTCACCTGAATATATATCTACATCTGAACAGACACAGTGAGGGACCCTCACTCCCCTCCAGAGGCCACAGAAGACGCCCTAAAGGGTTAATGTAGGTAGAAGGAGATGATGAATGTTGTTGAGTGCGATTTTATCTGTCAAATAGAAATGTTAGCGCTTGTTTTGATCTTTTATTCAATATATTTGCAGGTAGTGCAGCGAGTTACAGTAACATTTTATCATGCTGTTTTGATAGTGGTAAATAAAAGCTGTTCTAATATGATTTTTATCCACACTGTTAAATCATGTTGTTAAAATTGTGTGCTTGTTTGGGTTGCTCTTGAACTTGGCCACCACCACCTGCAAATTATTGTCTGTCAAATACAAGAGCAGTATTGGCTAGGTTACCATGTGTGAGATGAATACCGGTGTGTGTCCTAGTAGCTGCTGATTTGGTGTGAAAACCGTTTGCCTTAAAAACAACACCAGTAGACTGGCTAGACTTGGCAGGTGGGTGGGTCCGTCGATCACAGAGATCTTGCTTCAGTTTGATGATGTTGATCTCTCTATGACACCTGTTATTTTTTGCTCTTTTTGTTGCTGCAGTATCTTCTTGTATGTTTGAGGTTGTTGTCATAACAGAAAGAGTGTGGCATGACATCTAAAACGTACAAACTATTTCCACAGTAAAACATTTTTTGAAACACTTACTCTGGCTTTCTCCACATACGAAAAGATGTACAGGCCTTTGGTGTGAGTGGTGTTAGCCTTTCGATAGACAGGCACCTGTCCCTGCCTTTCACACACTGACAGCCGGCATAGGCTCCAGCTGCCCTTTGACCCTGCAGTACCAGACAAAACAGGATAAGACAATGCAGAGATGAAGATTCACTCCTCTCCCTCTCACTGATGCTGCTCTATCCCTTCAATGATTCTCCTCTTCTTTCTGTCTTTATAAAATGTATACGATTGCTGCATTTAAAAGGTTTTAGAATCACTGACCAGCTCCTCTTGGCCCGACAAATGATCAAATTGTTCCTGCTGGTTTACATTTTGGTTACATGGATGGTGTCTGCAAAGATAATCCTTACACAATAGTGTAACTTAATGTGAACAATCTGTTGGACAAAATAAAAAAGCTCATTTAATCAGTGAGGCCTGCTCCCCTCGAGTGTCACCCTCCCTCCCTTCCTCTCTATCCCTCTCTCTGTCTTTCTATGAACGTCTTTACTGGCCAGTGAAGCCGCTGATGAATTCTTAAGCAGATCACTCTGATAATTGTATTTCATAACTGTCAGTTGTGCGAAGGCTGCCAGTGTGCCCAGGAGCTATTTGTGTCTCAGTATGTCCTCCACAAACCTCCCCTCTCTCTCCCCCTCTCTCCCTTCATCCCTCCACTCTCTGTCCAACCCCCCCACCCCCAATCACCAGGGATGTGCTTACTGTCTCCGGCCCCGAATTACTCAATCAGGAGGACACATTCACGGATGACACCTTTATTACAATTAATCAGGGGGACTTGATTAAGAAAGTTATTCCTCTCCTTCATTGAGACTTACACAAGTGGTGCTGCTGCATATTGTAATTTATGTCCCACTGAGCTTTCGCACCGCTGATAGACAGAAAAGCCGACAGATTGCCAGCCATACTGAGACACATGTGGATGTGTGTGTGTATGTGCGAGGGTAGGTGAATCCAACCTGCACGCACATATCCGGGAACACATGCACAGCCACAAACAAACACATTCCCCTATCATTCTGTCATGCACAACCCAGGTTTTGCAAAGAGTTTAATAAATGACTCTAATTGGCTGTAGAGATGTGCTTGCTAAAGGATGCTGAATATTCCATTTCCCTTTCTTTGTGTCTCTTTCTTTCACTCTCACGCTCTTAAACACACACACATACACACACACACACACAAACTCATGAATGAAACCATCTCTTTACCTTTACTCACAGTTCCTGGGTCTGCTGTGGCTAATTAGTTGAGTGGGGTTTTAGGTTTGGTAATTAGGCGGAGGTAGGAGTGATGGGGGCTCGGGGAGTTGGGGAGTTGAAGGGGTTTGACTGACTTTCAGAGAAAAAGAAACTGGACTGTCTCGATCCTGGCAGCACCAAGCAGCCAGCCAGTGTCCCTTAGGCGCCTGGAGGTAGACTACCAACCCACACTATGAGGGTGATGTCTTTGTTATGTGCCACATATTCCAGTGAGGAGAAAAAAAAGGTTTACAATAGGGCAACATGAAAAACCAGCACTCTGCTGTTGTCTTAGACTGAAACTTGAAATGGATAAAAGTTTTAAGAATAAAGATGAACATTTACTGAGCAACATTCAGAGGCTATAATTATGGCAATTACAGTAAAAGTGCTTAAACATAATAAATCATTAGAGAAAGCAAACTGTACAAGGAAACATCCTATTGTTAGCCACTATATGCTGCTGCTCATTTGTGCAACTGTTGAATTTAACAGGTATCCAGTTTCCACTTTCAGCTGACTTTCAATTTTTACATCCTTTTCTGTGCAATCACTTCCATAAAAAGTTCCATTTAAAGAAAATAATCTGTGCTATGTATGTAGGTACATTAACATTTAAGGGTGAATTTAGTTTACCCTCCATTGCTTTCATTTATACCATTTAAATTTAACTCATGCATTAATGACCCAGCAGCACCACAGTTACTTTTAACTAAAACGAGACACTCAAGCATAATTTCCTGAATGATTTCTTTCCCCCCTCCAGTTTCACCATCACACAACAGCCAGTGAAGACTCTTCTACAAGACCCTTCTCTATCTTCAATGTCTTGTTTACGCTCCGCAGTTCCAGGTTGCTTCAATGGGATGCCAGTTAGCAGCCTAGGACTGCAACACAATCCAATTAAATAAAGAGTGTTGTCTCTCTAGGTTCCTGTGTTCTCTAATTGGGGCTGTGACTGCTCACTAATCAGTGGAGGTACAGGTAGACCCTGGAGGACGCACAGACAAGGCCTCTCCTGTTAATTGAAGAGATGCTAAACCTGGCGTCCTCCTCCCCATTGCTCCTTCTAGAAATCCAACTTGGATGCACGCGGAACTCAAGCATGCTAAATTCATCTGAACATCTGAGTGAATCATCACCTCTTTCACATTTTGTGTGGCTGACATGTAAGAGCTTGCTTTTGGATCACAACACCTGAGCAGTGGTGTTATGATCAACAGCGGTTGTGCACAGAGGTGTCGGTCAGTTTTTTCCACAAATGTTTCTCTCATCGTCACCTTCAAATGTTGTTAAATTTAATTTCTTTTATATATACATCTTGTATTTTGGCATGTGAACGAAGGGTGGCATGGCGATCAGAAATAATACTAAACTGCTAATAATTACCTAACAGGATAATTAAAACTACTGTAAATGTGCTTATAATATATTACATGTCTGATAAAATAATATATTACCAAAGCAATATTTTAAAATGACCACTGCCTTTACTAACTGCTGTACTGACTTCCTCCACTATGAATTGAAAATGGCCTTGCCCTGGTGTGTTTCTGATTTCCTGCACCGTCTGGTGAAGGTAGCAGCTTTGCATGCTGAGGTCACACCTGTAACGTATTTCACACTGGGTTATATTTCGAGTAGCCACCTGGATGAGGAAATAACATGTTCACAGTGCATGAAGACCACAGCCCTCCCTGCCAGGTAGGAACAGGTGTTTGTTTTAGACAACCAACATTAATACAACATCTCATCTACTTGAAGTGTGATCCAATGAGACGTTGGAAAAGTGCATTTTAAACAGAAATTAGTGAAGCATTTGTGACTAAACTTTATATAGCATGCTGTACAAGTTTGGTCCTTGTTTAAAAACAAACAAAAAAATTAAGTGAGAAAAAGGAAACAGAAAAAAAAATCTGTCTAAGGACATTCCACAAAGCATTCACTACAAGCCATTCTTTTAACTCGCATTGCAGGAAAATAATGACATTTTCCAGTCCAACTCCTGGTTAGCAGGACTAATTTTTTTTTATTATGTGCAGCTTCAGGGCATGTGAATGAAAAGATTGATTGTGTGAATGGTGTTTCTGTCAGCCACAAACAGGCAATGAAATGCCAAGCACACCTGGAGCAGCACTCACTTTCTGACAAGCACATACCAACGTAAACCCCTATTAGGAAAACAATGAAGCCCATCATAAAACATTTATGGTAGATAAAGTGCTTGGGAGTACTAAAAGGGAGACGCATTATGGCAGCTGGTCTAAAATAATTTCAAAGCTGGACAGAAGGTGGGCATGCCAGATTAGGAGACACCATAAACAAATTTATATGTCAAATAGATTTCAGAGTTTTAATATATTGATTAATTGTTGAATATTTATTTTATTTATTGCTTGCATACATTCAAAATCATTCACTTTTTATTGCACCGTTTCTAAAATATGATAGTCCAAAATAAAGTCATCTGTGTTTATTAATGCATTATATAATCTGGATTTTTTTTTATAATCTCATAAAAATAAATGTTTAAAAAAAAAAAAAATCAAGTATCATTCCTTTAGTGCATCAACATCAGTTAAATCACAGCTTACTATTACTAACAGAGGGTGGAGCTACTTCCACTACCACTTTGCCGAGGTTTTTTCCCGCATACAGATAGTCTACAGCACGGAAAACTGACTCCAGGCCTACGAATCTCCCCTCCTCTGCCAAATCCCCACAATCTACCTCACACACTAGCTTCCCTTTGGCAAACATCTGCATCATGCTACTCAGGGCATCCCTGTAGTCACTGAAGAAGTGGGGCAGGAAGAAACCCCGAATGCTGGCCGACTTCTGCAGCAGCTTGACCGGTAGTGTTCCTCCTTTGAAAGGTGGGATCCCTGATGCCGTCTGGTACCCTGAGATGAAGCCAATCACTATCAGCCGGCCTTTATTGGCCAGGCTGTTTACTGAGAGTTCTAAGACGCTGCCTCCGACTGACTCATACACAACGTCTATGCCTTGCGGGTACTCTTTCCTCAGTGTCTTAGCCAAGTCTTCTGCAGTGTAGTTGATTGGCCTGTCACAGCCGATGGATTTTAAGAAGCCGGCTTTCTCGTTGGATGAGCAGGTTCCAATTACGTGGCAACCAGCCTCTTTGGCAAACTGCACAGCAAACTGTCCGGTTCCTCCTGCAGCCGCTGTGACCAGCACAGTCTCACCTTTGGCCAGGTCCCCCAGACGCTTCAAGGCGATGTAGGCCGTGGCGCCGCTAACCAGCAGGGTGAGGAACTCTGGCTTCACCACAGGGACAGGCACAGCCTCCTTGGCTCGTACCACCGTGTACTCTGCAAATGCGCCGCTGCCGAAGTAGGCCACCGTGTCCCCGATGGTGTAACGGGAGCTAGCGCTGAGGCCGAGGCCGACAACCTCACCGATACCCTCGAAACCAGCATCAAAGGGGGGCTTCACTGAAGGGTCGTACCGGCCTGCTGAGTAATTTATATCAGAGGCGTTGATTCCCACATAACTGAAATATAAACAGAGAAAAAAAACAAAGATTTGATGATGTGGAGTGCAACACTGGCAAAGGGACATATATCTTTGAAGGTCAGGACTTCAGCCTCCTTGTCCCGACATGTGTGCACAGGGCACAAACACTCTGCTTTGTTTTGGCAATGACTCCCTTTTCTCATGAAAAGCCCGGTCCTGCGCTGACAGGGAAAGGCTTGTATCACAAAACACATTGCATGATGTCATGATTCATTGTTTTCACAGACACCCACAACAAACGGCACTTTTTTAAAAATCTTAGTTGCCTCAACACGAAAGACGGCTGTTTTCATCTTACTTTTGTAACATGCTGGAAACAAATATGTGAGAATGGAACTTATAAATAAATCATTTACTGTCTTTTAGCGCGGCACGCATGCTGGGCCTCATTACTGTGCATGTCACACGTGTACTTTGAGTCTGTAGATAATGCTGCTGTGGTTTATAGATGGGTAACAATGATATAACAAAACACCTTGATTTCACTTCCTTTCTACATCTATGGAATCAGTTTTCACACAGAGACATGTTATCAAAAGACACAACTACGTGGATGTGCGTTAAAAACTAAAAACACAGAGCCGTTTGAGTTCAAATAAATCAAAAATAAACACATATTTGTGGCAATAAAGTCACAAAACTAAACTCCTGTGATAAAAAAAAAACAAAGAATATACAGAAACCTGTAAACTTAGCAGTTGTGTATAGCGTTGTGGCTGCATAGAGGCATGTATCAAATGTGATGCTGCGGAGCTGCTCAGATTTACTACAAGTTAAAAAGATTCTTTGCTGTAATGTCATCAATCGAAATCGAAATCCTTCCTGCATCTGCAACTTTTACTGCAGACATGATCTTTTCAATTATCGTCTCAAGCTACTCATTTGACACTTGTCTGTTAAATATCATTAAGTTGGCACTTAGCTGTGTTAAAAAAAACATTCTCTGATTGCAGGTAACTCCACAGACAACACATAAAATAACCATGCCTGTCAGTTAAAACGCTACAACAGGAAACCGAATGGTCAAAGGTCTGAGTTCACAAGCAGCTGATCACTGTATTAAAAGCTAATAAGATTCAAATGTAGTGTGTTTCACTCTCAGGCTAATGGAAAACTGTATTTTATTGGCAGTAAATACAACAATAAACCCTGGAGGGTGCTTGTGTAAGGATTTTAAAAACATCATCATCATCATCATCTTGTAAATCAACAATAGTGGAAAGAATTACATTGATTTAAAACAAAACAAAACAAACGTATCTATCCAAGTCATTTGTGCAAAACTAACTCCTGGATGCACTGCTGCTGTGAATGAGCGAAATGATGCTGCACTTCCAGCATCACTGCATCTCCTTCTCCATCATCCCCATCTCTGTATGTCAGTCTGAACCCCCCCCCCCCCCATGACTTTCTGTTTGCAGGTTGGTGACGTAGAGAGACACAGGAGGACAACCAGAGAGAGGGAGGGAGGAAGAAAGAGAGAGAGGGAGAGAGAGAGAGAGAGAGATGCCGAGATGGATTGATAGACAAATGCAGAGAGGGCGGAACTTGGAATTACAGTACAGCGCTTATTCCTCACGTATTTTGCCATCTTGTGATGATGATGATGATGATCGCAGGTGCTGGACATGGGTGAATCGAGGTAAGCAGAGCTCTTTTTATAACTTTTCAACAATATAGTGATAGATCGACAACATGATCCAGAAATAGACTCGTAACACACTACGGGGGTCACCTACTGCTATTCACGAACGCGCCCTCATAGAAAAAAATAGTCTATTTCTGTCCACCTTTCAAAAACAACAACTTACCGATTCCTGATGAGCAAGTCCGCGTCTCCGGGTGTTGGAACAGCAACGGTTTGCACACAAACGGCTTCTCTGAAATTAGGACTTAGCTTGGTTACGACCATTTTTTTCATGTTGCTTGGTATGGAGGATCCTTTAAAATCCATGAAGTGAGCGGAGTAGGACATATCTATGATGAAGCGTCGCGGAACCGGATGAACTCCTGAAAGTGCTTCGGTGCCTCTGCGCCCCACGCCGATAACCGAGAACGCTCTTGTACCGTTCCTCGCCAGAAGAAGGCTGGACATGGTTCCGAAACGTGACAAAGTTCACGGGCAACTTGACGTGTGTTTGTGGCAGCAATAAGCTCGCCTGCCATTAGCCTGCGCTATAGGCTTTCCCTCTCTGCACATGCACAGCATGCAGACCAGGCCGAGCCGGGTAAAGCCGGGCCAAACGCGCATTCAAACAAACAAAAAAAAATATAAGAAACCAGCGATACTTTGCAGCGTGGTTCTCGGTTACTTGGTCAAAAACAAGACAACACACCGAGAATGGCGTTTTTTTAGAATCAAAGCGTAGAGCTGGTGCAATCTTAGTGCAGAAGCACAGCAGCGCCCCAGACTTGTAGACGGAGTCCCTCCCCTTCCCGGACACACTCACTTCCTAGTGAGGTGAAACAAATCAATCCTCATCTTCTAACGTATCCTCAGCCTGTTATTTGTACTCCCACATAAACGACACAAAGCCACCAGATCTTTCTCTACATATAGCCTACAAAAAAAAAAAACATCTCCCAAGCACGCTGTGTAAATGTGCGTAAATACGCTTCTGTCGTATTGTTTTGTCTTATTTTGTAGCGCTGCGGCAGTGTATGTGCCCACACCTGTAACCAAAGCGCAGGACTGCGATTTGCCAAAGTGTGTCATTTTCATTTCCATTCTGTGCCTGACTGTCATTTTCTGGAAGCGTCTACTGAAAAAAATCATGTAACAGCTCTGCAAGAAGGCACTGGACGAATTGTCCCACCCTCAGTGGGAGTCAAGCCCCTTAACTCGTGCTATGTCACTGCCATGGTGTCTTAAACTAAAAAAAGATGCCATTTAAGTTGTAACAATACTTGGGTAGTACTTAAGATAGTTTAGCCATATGTGTTCATATAAGTCATGCTTTTCAGTTTGTGTCCCGATAAGTTCGACAAGAATCTTGTTCTGGATTTTTTTTAAAGCAAAGGAGAAGGAGAGAGAGAGGGGGGAAAACAAGACAATTAAAAAGATTGACAGGTAGGCTCCTCTGTCAGGGGTGACGCTTGTGGAGAGGGGAGGAGTAAAAATGTAGCAGGAAAAGCCACTCGATGCGTCTGTCTATCAGTTGAGACTGTCTGAAACAGCTTCTGGATCCACCGCGTTTCCATTTTTTCTTTTCTGAGAGACCTCGGATCAGTCCCTGGAGTTTCCCCTCTCTTTTTTTTTTTGCTTTTCTTTGGTTAAAAAAAAAAGACACTAACATTTTACTCCATGTCGAACTGATCTGTTGTTGGCGAAGCTTTGGATGCGCCTGCGTCTTGTTTGTTTCCCCTCTCTGAAGTGATATCCTCTCCACCGCATCAACCACCCCTCCAAAAAACCGACTCTGTCCAAGATGCGATGAGATGAGCGGTGGAAATCATTCTCACGACTCGTAAAACGTAAGTAAAAAGGGAAAGCCTGCTCGTCCCATTTATTTTTTTTTTCAATGGGAACGAAAGAGGGCAGGAGGGGAGGGAGGAAAAAAGTCTCCGCCGGACTGGTGAGGCTGGATCCGGGCTGAGGTGGCGTGGTGGTGACGGGATTGACATTAACCCATCTAATGCCTGTCTATCTATTTTCTCCATATTCCCTTTCTCTCTTTCAGGTCCGTGGCAAAAGAGGAGAAGGAAACACGAGGATACATTACTTATCAGATGTGTGCAGTGCACTCACACGGGACTTATTTGTTTTGTTGCCGACAGAAATTATTTATTTTTTAGTTTTGGTGTGCGTAAAAGACGCAACAAAGTATCTTCCCCCTCTAAACAACACTGGAGATTGGGGGATTTTTTTTCCCCAGAGGGAGTGAACTGAAAACTTGGGTTTCAAGGTGCTGCTGCTGCTGCTTCTTTTTAATCCTGCCATGAGAGAGATGAAGGAAGATGATTTTTAATGGACATGAAGGTGACAGGAGCTGGCCGAATCCATTCGTAAATTTTGAGCTTATTCTCCCTGAAGCCGATCCAGCTTTTAAATCCAAAAAAGAGCAGCCACTTTAAAAAGAAGAACGTGACATTTTCAACTGCGAGATCAAGAAAAAAAGCCCTTCCCACTAATACGGGATGATTTTCAAAAACTGATAAGACTTGATTTGTTTGTAATTCCTGCATGAGAAGCACCGTGGAACGTGACGGTCACTATGCCGAGGAGAAAGCAGCAAGAGCCGCGGCGATCAGCAGGTATAACCCGCCCCTCCATTACGTCCATTTCCCATTCCAGTAGCTGTAACTAGTTTTTATTTACAAGTGCCAGATGGAAATATCTCCTCCCACATCATATTCCCTGGTTGTGCTGCATGCTGCGATTTATTTTTACAACTCCTTTTAAATTAATTTTGTGGTGTTATAAACACAGCGCGCAACTCACCCCTGACACACAGTTGTGCTTAAAATGTATCTAATTGCGCAAATGACGCACGTATCTGCGCAATGCCACTTTTGAGATTTTTTTATCCTCCTTTGCCAGGAAAGTTCTATTAAGAATGGTGAGATAAACTAAATGGCATGTTATGGGGGATAAAAGGGAGTTTTGAGGTTCAAGAGTGAGTAATGATGAATAATTGACTGGGGAAAGAAGGGGGAGAAAACTGGTGAGAGCCGGTTTTTCCTTTCTTTCTATTTTATTAGAGGATTGCCATCCTTGATTTGATGCGTGATTGATCGCCTGTCATGTGGCAGTCTTTGATCTATTCATCCCTGATAAACATCAATAAATCCCTCCATCAAGACAAGCATGCTTCTGGTAGGTTTAGCCACTCAAACACACACAACCCTCCTGTTGTGTCAGACAGGAACTGAAAAGCAGGAAGAAAAAAAAAGTTGTGAATTTTATGGTGGAAAATCACGTCATTTATTTTGTCACGTATGTGCTAAAAGTAGATGAAAGGACAGTGTGTGTTTGCGTATCTGTGTGTGTGTGTGTGTGT
>JAVQJX010195408.1:0-20278 GCA_036025115.1 Ambassis agassizii
GTACATTAAATAAAATTTGAAAAGTGCCCATTTCAGTTGCTTAAAACTCAAACTCAAACCCTATAAATATTTATCGTCCTATCAGTTGAGACCATTTTTGCAATTGAAATGGCTGAATGTGTGTTTTTACTTTGTATGAAGACCCATTTTTTTTCTTTCTTGATTGAGTCTTGAGTGGTTCTCAGGTTGTTCTCAGCTTTTATATCTGCATAAAATAACTCTGTCGAATTGAGGGATATTATCTGCAGTTGTGCCAGTACGTCACCAGGGTGCCTCTTTGGGTGCACCGCCTTCAGTACGTACAGTGACTAAAAGGGGAAATCACATTTTCAGTGTGCTTACCTGCATCTAAAACCCCTGAACTCTAATTTAAAAAAATACACCAACATCTAGTATAGCGATCATTTCTAAGCTCTATTTATCACATAGGTGTTCTGATGCAGTAAGGCCAAAAGGAACTAAAGCAGAGGAGGGACATGTGATGGGAGAAAGGTCCTGCCCCTCTCCTCTGTGTAATTAAAAGGGGGTGTCTGTCAGGGGCTGCTGCTGCTTTGTGTGGCCCCATATGTTTGGGCGCTGATACAGGGAGGATTATTCTGTTTGGAAGCCTGATAACAGCCTGTTTATAACCTTGGCACAGACTGTAGCCTAATCTGGCAGCAGCACATCTCTCCCCACCTCCAACCCACCCCACTCCCCTTCTCTAAATTTTCACAGAAAAAAAACAAAACCCATATTGGCTATTTTTTTCTCCTGCTGGGGGAAACAGTCATGACCCAAAAAAGACTCACCTACATGTACGGCCAAAATATCACATCACACATTGATGTTTCAGGAACACAACAGGGAGCATAAATAGTGTTTCCTGAATCTCCCTTTCATTCCTCTTTCAAGGTTTTATTTAATTGAGCTGTACAGAATCAGTCCGACTCTCACCTTTTCTTCATTTTTCCAGACGTCAGAGCTCCTTTTGTTGGAAACTTTTTTTTTTAAATCTGCCTGCTGATTAGTTCAGTCTTTTGTTCTCACAGTATATTGCTGTCGTGCTGCCTTTCACATGACTGAGTGTGTCATGATTTTAATTCTGCCACTGAAGACTGCTTTGTGATTTTAAAGTCCTTTGTGCTGTGTGGAACAACAGCACTGAATTCTTTCTTATGGATGCCTATTATTGCCTTTCCTTGACTAATTGCTACATGATTGACTTTGTGAAAATGAATTGAACACTGCTGTGTTTCGCCCAGTATGGAGGCCACATTCTTCAGAAAGTGAGAAAGAAAAAATGTCCTGCTGGTATGCGCTTTGATTTAAATGAAATGATTTGACCTCATATAGTGGTGAAAAATACATTTACCGACATTTTTTAAATATGTCATTTTCTCGATTATATATAATGAACTTTACATGTTTCTTATTGTACATGCTATTGCATCAGAAAAAGGACACAAAACCCGTCTACTCCCAGTTGTGGACTTTTGCTGGTCTTTACGGCTTTCCATACGTTATATTTGTTGCATTATATATGTTGCATTCATAGAGTGTATGTTTGAGGATGTGCTTTGTTGTGTTTTCTCTTCTGACAGATGTGATACTAATGATTGATTCTTGCTGATAACAAATGCAAACAAATAACAGACATACTATTCACTGTTGTACACTGATCATCATCCTCTATGCAATATATACACAGTGTAAGTCATTTTTGCTGTGCAGGTTATGTCTGTCTGTCTGACAAGAGATGAACAACAACAGATTGTTCTTTTACTTCTTTTCATTAAGAAAAGTAGCCACTCGCCCACATCCTGAATCACATAATTCTGCTCACCTGAAATGTTCTCGTTAATAAGAGGGTTCCAACCCTGCTGATGAGTTTCCAGCCTGAATAACAGCCACTCTTTGTAATGCACTGTTCTACAGCGAGGACCCTTAACCAGCACACTGCAGGGAGAGGGAGTGCTCGGAGTGGCAGGCAAAGAGAACTGTCAACCTGTCACATTTCTCCCTCCTCTTCCCCCTGATAAATTAAAGTTACACAGTGTGCGTGTTGTAGCAGCGGAAGGCTGTGCAGAAAGCCTGGCTCCTCAGGTCTCAGGAGATAGCTGGCAACTAGGTCAGACTGATAATGTAATCCGCTGACTGGATCCTCAGCCCACTACATCCACAGTAGAGAAGCATGACAGGAAAAAAAAATGTAGGAGAGAAAATAGCAACTTTTATGTGTTGTTGCACATTACCTTGCTGGCTTCAGTTAATCAACTTTCTAAAGGGGATAATGTCCATACAGGTGATAGAGAGGAAATGTACTGATAACACATCCAGCTGCTGCGTGTGACTGCACCCACCTGATTATTAAAAAAAAAAAAAAAAAAAAAGTGTAATCCATGTCAATATACCTCACACTCCTCAGAGGGGGAATCTTATTTACACGGATTCCTTTTTAGGCGTTATCTTTGCACCACATACTGCACTGCACATGCACAACAAAATAGTATCATGCGAGTCTGCAGGGAGAGAGTGACAAGAATAAGTTCCTGCATCAGCAAGGTGCATTTTCATTCCCATGCAGTACTCCAGAGAGGCTCTGTGGGCCCACTGTGACAACTCTGCCTCCCTGCAGGTGTGGAAATGAAACAGGGCCTATAAATAGACCAGGCAGCTGGGAGTAGAGCACTGTAGAGCAGAGAGGGGGGAAGGAATAGAGGTCCAGCTGGGGATGCAGGTGTGTAGAGGCTGACCGACAGAATATGACTGTTGTCTCACCCAGGGGGCCGAGGTTGTGAAGCTGCAGCATGTTCCAGTTTTAGAACTTTGACATATTAAATTTAATAATAATTTGTGCTGCTGATTTTTTTTCTCTTAAAATTAAGCTTCTAGTTAATCAATAATCATCCTTTTTATTTTTAGTCCTGTGGTTATCTTTGACTGGAAGTCATGATAAAATGTTTGACTTGAATGCTTCCATGGTTACAGTCTGTTCATTCACAGACAGTAATAGCACTTGTCAGTATCTCGGTGCCATCAGCACAGGTTTGACCCCTGTAGGAAACATTTATAATTTCAGCCAAAAATGTGTCAGTGAAAATACTCAAAAGTTAAAATAAACACAAAATGTGGATTTTTAAAACGTAATAATATACGTACAAGGCTGGTCATGTTTGTCCTTTTATGGTTATGCCTCAGTCAGTTCACTGTTTCAGCAGCGTTTTTTTTTTTTTTTTTTAATAAGCTATATTTACACTTTTATATTTAATTCAAGTTACTTAAAGCTCCTTTTAAGAACTGCACTTCTTAAAACCCATTAAAAATCAGTTCAGTACTGCAGGCTACACAAACAAATAACGTTTGAAAAGTTATTTTTTTTCCCAGAATGTGACTGAGACTCTGGTTGAAATGGACACCAGTGTTCCTAAAGCTCTGGGAAAGTTCCTGCAGTGATGAGTTCTCTGATCTCAATGTCTCAACACCTTTTTTTTTTATGACTGCATGTGTGTTTCTGAATGGCTCAGCTTGTGCTTTTCTCTCTCTCTCATATTAACCGTAGCTACATGGATGATGATGATGACTCTGAATTAACCTGTGACAGCAACATGGAAAAAAAAACTGGGTCAAACACTAGTGGAACCTGCTTTCAGTGGTCCCCTGTCATACACATGTCTCTTATTTGAACAGGATATTAGTGTTCCTGGTGTGTGTTCTACTGCCAAAGGGCTGACTGCATAGTATATTGGTTTTCTCCTGTTTAAATGGAGCAACGTTGTCTTTTTTATTTTATTTTATTTTTTTTTTAATATCAAGCTTCAGCTTTTAGGGCAGAAAATGATGCTTTCATTCCCAACGGATGACTCGATATGCTTTTAATGTAAATGACGTCTAGCACTTGCACGCTGCTGTTTGCATTAATACATTAATTCCTCAATACTATATGCTTTTTGTAGCCGGAGGCAAAAAGACACATTCACACATTAAAAACACATTCCCCATGCTTCACAGTCCCACTTCACTCTCAGTCACTCACACACACATTTTAGTGCTGATTGACAGCAGGAGCTCCCTCTGACCTAGTATTCCGCTACAGTGGGACGATCCCACCGGCCTGTGATTAATGACTAGGCTTTATCCGCTAGTGGTGTGGTAGGCCTGCCAGCCAGGCCACTTAGACTGCCTGGACCACTACCTCTGCTGTAAACACACTCACTCCCTCTCTTTGTGTTTTTCGATGGCTCACTCTCACTCCCTCTCTCTGCCTACAGGCATTGCGTTGTCATATTCATTGTTACAGCTCTAAACCGTTGTCCCAAACTGACCCCCCCCCCCCCCCGCTCCAACACACACAGTAACACAAACATGGCCAACTTAAACTGTGATTTTTCTCTTAATGAGACTGCCGCACCCAAACAAGTCAAATATAATTTACATTATTAAAGCATTAGGAGACTTCTGTTTGTCTCATTGGCCTTCAAGTGCACTGTTTTGTTTATGCAAAATTTCTGGCACTGATTTATTTATTTTAAAACAAACACCAAACAACCTGACAGGTTGCAAGCAGAAATATGTGTGTATGAAATGGAGCTGTGTGGTTAGTGATCTCTTATATTGTTTTTCTCTCCTTACAGCTACGAGCAGACTAACTAGTCTCCTTTGAAACACCGGGCCTGGCAAGACTCAGTAAACCTCACAGGGATTTCTGTAGTTGTGACAGCGTCCAAACAAACTGCACACGCAGCAGAACAAAGCTAGTTTGACTTATTTTCCCTCGATGGGAAGCTTCCTGATAGATTCAGAGAGAGACAGTATTTCCTACTGGAACAAGCCTCTCATGTGTTACAGTATTAATGGCACCTCATTTCAGTCCACCTCTTTGGCAGAGTTGTGCATATAAGACATGATGTTTGCTTTAAAATGACTCAAAAATGTTCTAAGATTCAACAGTATTTTACTGTACTGATTAATAAGCTGATTTTTAAATTTGAGGGTTTTTTTTTAAACAGATTGTTTGCCTCCAGAAAGAATTAAAAACCTAATGGATTCATTTTAGAGCAGGTGGTAACCAGCATTAAGATTCAGTAGCTCAGCCTGTTATGTTGTAGTGTCAATCACATACCCTACATATATATTGTTCTATTTGCATTTTTTTAAATGTCAAAATCTAATATAAAATGCAGTGGAACATAAAGTAACATGTTTAAAATGATTGTTGTATAAACATACAGTGTCACTGGAAGCTTGAGTAAAGTAGGGTACTCGAGTAAACGCACTTAGTTGCTCTTGTTTTTGTAACTTCAATCCCTGGAATGTCACTGTGGAAGGCCCATCACATTGACAGTATATTGATATTTTTAGCCTTGCCATGATTTGTCATGGGACAACAACAGTGTCCTTTGTAGTTTTGCGGGGGTGTGATCTGAACGTACGGAAGGCTTCAGGGTTTCTGCTGTGTGACTGAAAGGAGGGAAGCTGAGAGAGGCTGCCAGTGATTTAACCCATAAAAGAGTTACTGTTCTAAATGAAAGACGCCTGAGACAATATTAACATTAATCAAAGCCGACGTTATCTGTGAATTCACGTTGTTCCTCTGTGTAGGATATTTAGTCTGTGCTGTGACGCTTCCTTGATGCGCAGATAATGTATATACGTGGAGGCTCGGTTTGCATTTAATCTATATATAGAAAAAGATGATAGGATCATGTCTATTTACAGAAGGCATACAGCTAACATTATTATCATGCCATTCAAAGCACTCAGTGACCACTTGTGCTTTATGAAGGGGAGCATTGTCATCATGGAAGATATTGCTCCCACTGGAGATGAAATGTATCATGGGATAATCTAAGTAACTACTCAGAATCTTTTTTTTTTAATAGTAGAGGATAGTATGGAGCGTACCATATGACTCTGAATGAATGATGAAGCAGCAGATGGGTGTGTTTGTATCCTCTCTCTTGTAGTTTTGTTCTTCCACTGAGGCAGACTGCGAGCCTTTCTGCCGATGGTTGTGTAAAATGCATGTTCACATGTTGTCGAGTGAAGCCGAGCACAACGAAGCAGAACCACCAGCACCGCTATGTCTATGAGTGGCCATATGGTGGGTGTCCTTGCGTGGTAGCTTAAGGGAGCCTTTCTCCCTGAAATGAAGCGATTTTGTTCGGCAGTGAACCTCCGCTCTATCGTGTTCATCAGACCCTTCACTAATCACCCACCTCTGAGACACCCACAGAACATCACAAGTCCCAGCAGGCCGCCTGGAGCAGCGATGGCAACCTGGACATCTCAAGCAGGCCTAAACAATCTCACATCACGTGGCCTCTCCCTCCTCACTTGTCAAAAAGCCCACCCCATACTAGTCTAGCCCTGCTCCGTGCCTCCAGATGTGGCTTAATTTACTGCGACTCTGCTAATTGCTGTAATTAAGGATTAATTACTGTTAATTACCTTCGCATAAACTCATCACCAGTCAAAGAGCGGGGCCTTATGAAATGTGCCATGCAGAGGAACACACACTACGGGGACTTGAAGGAGGTTTGTTTTACTGGACCTCTTGTTTCACGTCTAGTCCTGGTGTGTAGGGAGGGCTTGTAGGGCAACAGTTAGGGCAGGACGCTAGCTGTCACAGGCAATCTCCTCTGTGGCTGTGAACACTTCACACATCACCTCCTCACCAACTGTTGTCCAGGACAGCATCATTACGTTGGCTGTCATTTGATTAGAGGCTGCCATTTATTTACTGAATAGTAGATGACAAAGCTCACATTTAGACTGTGAAGTGCAACATTTGTGTCACTGTTCTGTACCAAAACCTGGCACATTCCGATTGTCTTGTTCCTCTATCAGCTAGTTGGGCTAACAAAAGTACTGACGAGATATCACAACTGAATCTCCGAGGTTTTATTGGCACTGTTCACCAAGGATTTAAAGGTAGGGCCTAAGGGTCCGTTCACTCATCTGAGAGTCACTGAGAGTTTACAAGGCAGGTATAACAGTTCAGTAGATTGGGCCAGCACTGTGTCAATCATCAGGATTTTTCCGAGGCGTGCCAAGTGTAATGGCATCATAAGAGGGACAATGTATCCAAAAGAATAACTCAAGTTCCACTGACATACAGTGTATGGTTGGATGTTTTTCTCCATTAAGGTCCTATCATCTTCAGAGCTACATGGTTTGATTAAGCAGCAACCTCCAGCCTCTAAGGTCTGGCTCCAATTGCGAGTCAATACCCATAGACTCCCATGTTAAATGCAAAATAATAAAACATTTTTACAGCTTACAGTGCTAGCTTCCTGCTCCTCTGACTGCCTCAGCTCCACTCACACTCTACCTCTTTGCCTGTATTGGATGTTTAGGAGGAAATGTGACGCTGCCAACATGGAGACTCAAAACAGCTCTTCAGTGACATCACCACACAAATGTACCGTCTGTGGGTTTGATTTAGAAAAATATGGTGACGATGAATCCTGTTTCAACCAGAAAGTTCACATGTTTAAATTAGTATAGCCAAAACCTTCTAGAGAAGTAGTGTGTATGATGTGTTGTCCCTTTATTTAAGGGTAAACCACTGTCAAAGATTGGTTAAAAATCAGCTTTGGTTGAGAAAAAGAAGTTTAGAACCTGCCAATGTCACATTTATACCTTCAATTTGCTGAAGAGGGTCCTGAATGTCAGATTTTCAGTCTCAAAAATGTACAGCAATATTTGCACAATAATTGCATTTGGTTCAAATTTCCATCATCTGTATTGTCTTCCCTCTTCTTCCTCCGGTTATTATCTCTCACCTGTCTAAGTGTAAAAAAAATGCCTAAAAATACTTCAGAAATATGAGACAATACCAAGCTCTGTCCAAGAGTTATCCAGAAATGAATATGACCAGACGTTTATGTTTTCCTGTGCACTGTCCTCACTCCATAGAGATGTCTTTGTCCCTTTGCTAGCAGGCCAATTGTGCAGCTTTCTGCTCCACAAGCTCGTGACTTCTCCTCAGCTATTCAGCCACTGTGGCTTCCAGTGAAGCCCGAAGCTGATAGAACTGCATGTTGTGCATGAGTTTGATTCAATCAAGGAGATATATATATATTTTAAGACACCTTAAGAAAGACTGACAGCCAGGGGCTAATGTATTGCCTATTTTGAATAATGAATTATTTTAATGAAGGCTTTTAAATGGGAGTGCTCAGCGTTGGTGGCAGGGCGGTGCTCTGAATGGTCTTCTCCTCTGGCGCTGGCTGCCTCATTATCAGGCCAGCCCCTCAGGCCTCAAACTGGCCTGCTTAAGCCTCAGATGATGACGATAATTACCGTTATTAGGAGTAGCTGCAGGGGGAACTTGTTCTGAAAAACACCAAGCTGAGTTCTTGCCTCGCTTTCTGCCGCCACTGCTGCCACATGAGAAACTGCCGATCGCCAGTGGAGAAAGCCAGAGAAGGAAAGAGACAGAGGGAGAGGAGGCAAAAAAAAAAGAGGGGATGAGGGGAGCGGCCACCAAATCCGCCTAATGTGACGCCTGTCAGCTCGTCTCCCACCAGCTGTCACCTCCCAAATGCACTGGGGTTCATTTTTTTAATTGACACCTCGCTTTCCTATTCCATTTCTATTTTTCGCCTTTCATTCTCCCTCCATCACTCTCTTCCCTCCTCAGCAGCACCATCCACATCTCCTCATCTCTGCCTGTCCCTCCAGTATTTCTTTGGTGTTTTTTTCTTGTCCTTGGTATCCTCCATCCCCCCACCCGGTATCACATACAGCCCCCTTTCTGCACATGATACTCGAGATAGCTGATAAAACATAAAGCTGTTTTAGAGCTGCTTTATGACTATGCCCTTGTGTACTGAGACTGTACAGCTCCCCATTATCTGGTGATGGAGAGAACATTTTAGGCCAGAGAAAGTTTCCCATGAGTTCACGGATGGTCACAAATCTACCTTTGAGTTTAGAGAACATTGTATTTAAACAATACAATATTTAGATTGCATCACATACTGTGGGGTCTGATTAGTAATTGCATAATGTATATTAAGCCCAGATTTAATTCAGCACAAAATTATCCACAGTAAATTGGTTATAGTGCAACACAATAATCAGTTGGTACTCTTAGTAATGATAATTGCATTGTTTTGTAGTTTACCTTAACTCTGTAGGTCACAATGAAATATGTCGCAGTGCTGATTCTCATGATAATTGCTTTATTAGGCAGAGTTGCAGCTCCTATGAAATCTATGAACCACAAAGGGCTGAAAGCCAGAATGACGTCACAGTCGGCCATAACAACTTTGCTTAGCTGTGCAACATGCACGTAAAAGTCTTAACGTCATTGTCCCATTCTACCCCTTATCTGTGTATTTAATGGATTTTCATGTTTAGCATTTACACTCACTTGGCAATAAGCAACCATACAGGGAAAATACCTGTCCCTAAGCAGACACTTAAAAAAACTACAAAATGTTCTTAAAGGTTGTCAATAGTACTCTGTGAGTAATGCAAAATCATTTGACCTAAATAAACTGTGCCCTTTCTGACTGTAGACAAAAGCCTGTTTATGAAAAACTTCAGAAGTCTCTCCTATAACAATATATTAATTATCTTATAATGATTTCTTCCTCTCTTTATTAAAGGCCCGGATTACATTCAGTAGAAATGACCACATACACAGTACATTGGATATAATGTAGCATAATATTCATTTGGTGTTCTCAGTAATGATTATAGTGTTGCTTAGTAGTTTACTTCGACTCTGTGGGTCAGATTGAAATACGGCACACCGCTGCTGCAATCTTATGAGAACTGCATTATTGGGCTTGTATCAGATGCAGATGAGGGCAGGATGCTGAACCCGTTGACAGAGCGGGGAGGGGTGGGTTTGTATTAGTGATACTTGTCATGTCTGCTGTAAATCACGTTGCTTTTTTCAGGTTGTTGTTGTTTTGTCTCAGAATGCTGTGTGGCAGGGATGAATGGTGGTGATGTTACATTATCATGTGCCTGTCGCTTTCACTCTTGCTGACTGGTCTGTGACAGGCCCACACACACACACACACACACACACACACACACACACACACACACACACCCACACACACACACATTTGTGTCAGGAGCAGGCCTGATTTATTAACTGCTGAAACCCTAGATGACGTGTGCCCACACAATCAATAGAGAGCACAGCCACTGCCTGGTCCTCTCTGGGGTCATGTGATGTAGGCAAGAAAGGACACACACACACACACACACACACACACACACACACTGCAAGGCTGCGGGAGTGTATTGCATTACTGTATTGATGGGAAATGGATCCAGTCCAGCGTTGGCTGCTAGCTGCCAGTCAGAGGCAAGAGGGGTAAACTTTCATCATGGCTGTCAGGGACATCACTGCTGCCTTGTTTGACTGTAAATCTTCCTAATTGTGACAGAATACTTAAACATCATTAATTAAACATGTTTTCATTTAAAGGTGCTCGCAGGGCGCCGGGCTGGGTGCTTAGGGTAGTCTGCCAATGTGCATTGCTGTTGATTTTTTGTGTGTGCCAATATGAGTGCTTACAGGAGACGCTGTGTGTTTGTTTGGTGTGTGTGTGTGTGTGTGTGTGTGTGGTTGTACCTTGATTCTCCCTGTATGAGTGGGTGGCTTAATCTTCATGTTTATTTACACTCCTGTTGTCTGCAAACAGCAGGCAGTGTGGAAATGGGCATGAGCCAGCTCTTAAGGAAGTAAAACAGCAGAAATTAATTTAGTCAATAACCAAAACAAAGGCTTATTCTTAGAATTCCATTCATTATTCAGGAAACGGCTTGAGAATTGTTTATGATGCGTGTTAATTTTTTTTTATGCCTTGCCTTTTTGGGTTTAGTGCCCCACATATCAGGGAAGAAATTATACACAAGCATATGCACAAAAGAGAAAAGGAGAGAAGAAGAGAGGGGGAGGAAGGAAGCGACAGAGAGGGGAATTGTGTCCCCTCATTGTTCAATTAAGCCTGTCGGTAATGATCAAGACGAGATGATGGCCATCTTCCTTTTATAGATACTAATCTGTGACTGTCCGTGGAATAAGAGAATCACAGGAATCTATGGACTCTTTTCTTTTTTTCTTTTTTTTTTTACTACAATAGACTTTAAAGTGTGTTTTTGCTGATTTTATCCAAGTGTTGGGAGCGTGTGATTTATTGTAATAGAGGGCACTTCTCTGTGTCAGGTGATTACGTTAATGTATAGTCCGTGGCTGCAGAGTTCACTCTGACTGGCATCAAGGTCTAATCGATTTCATTGCTATTACTGAACAGGAATAAATAAAGCTGATGGCTGTGGTTAGGGTAATTATGCCACAGCACAGTGAATTGTTTGATTTTCCTTATTAATTGTATTTATTTAATCCATTTCATGCTTTTAGTTGTGCACTCGAGGACTCGGAGGGAATGAATAAATCACTCTCAGGCTCATTAGATTCTCCCTCTGGTTGGGATGTGCCACTATTTTGTCAGAATCAAATTGGCGAGTGTTATAATTTCCCGCTGGTGTGATTCACATGAAAAATATCCACATATATATCTACCAGGAAATACACCCACACACCTACACACACATACAAAAACATACACACACCCGTCTGCTCCCCATCTGAACTCCTGACCTTTTCCAGCCGTCTGATAGCCATTGACATTTGCCTCTTGAGCTGAGCTTGCTCACGTGTTGGAGCTGATGGGAATGGATGATGTTATTGCTGGAGGAGGAAAAAAAGGAGGGAAGGAAAAAAGGGTGAGGTGATGGAGGCGAGGGGGGGGGTGGAGTTGAAAAGAAGAGGACGCAGAGAAGACAAGCTCCCCACGCAGGCCCTGGAATCCATCTGGACCCCCCACTCCCCACAAAGGTCACGGGGCGACTCAACCTTTCATCCTCATTAGAAAGGAGCCGTCGCTGTGACCTGAGAGTCTTCAGCCACAATATGGCTTTACTGATCTGCCAACACAGTCTGTCATTTACCCTCACTGTCTACAGTCATTATGGAGGAGACATGCAGGGTGTAGTGTAAGATCGTCATCCTTTTGATAGATGTGGGGATTAAAGTGTGTGTGACGAATGCGGTGGCAGCGCTGTCTTTGTCCTTGAAGACAGTGGATGGAACGGAGGGCTGCACCTGGTCGGCTGTTTTCAGCACCGCAGAGAAAAGCAGGACGCTCTGCTTCTTTACCGAGGGAGCCTTCTGGTGGCAGAAAGAGGCAGGACAATGGAAGCTGATGGTGAAGCACCTGTGTGTTTACATCTGAGAGCAAAGCCTCTGTTGAGCCTGCGTCACTTCTATTCATCAGGATATTTAGGTGTATGTACATTTGGCTGATATGTTGTGTTTTGTTGTGTCTATACATTGGTTTCCACACCCAAGAAGATGAGAGCTCAGTTTAGGTTGAAACGTGACCATGTTAGATGTACAGCTACCTTGGTGCCTCTAATATAACACTGTTGTTTATTTGTGGTGTCAGAATGCCAAAAAGTCACATATCTGATAAAATGCTATTTCATTATTTCTGCTGTGTACATATTTTTTTATTATGTATTTTGAACCCTGTGTATCTACATGTAGCAATTATTTGCTTCCTCAGCTGATTTACGTGAGCCAGGTGCTTCTCTGTTGATACACTGCATCTGACGTAGGAGTTTGTTTTTCTGTTTAGATGGCATCTCACGAGATAATAAAGCCGTCATTAAGAGCTGAACATTGTCTGAGCAATGAAACATGAACTCTACAGGAAGGCTGGGTGATTTTTTTTTTTTTTTTTTTTTGAAGATGAAATGATAGTCAGAATCGATGAAATTATAGTTTTATGGCCTTGTTAGCTGCCAGACTCTGTGAGGCTGCAGGTTTTTATGGCATAGACTTGAACTATTATAACGACAGCCATATTTCATGGAGTTCACTCAGTAGGCCGGAGCAGGAAGATTAGTTAAGAGTCTTTTGTAGTCATTGTAAAATTCCTGTTGTAGCTTGTTTTTCAGGCTCTTTAAATACATCATGTATAACCCCAGAAAAGGTGTCAGTGATGACACGGGATGAAAAAGTAAAAACAATTCAGGCTCACATAGTCACCTAAAAAGTCACGTTGCTCTATCAGTTCCTCATAACCTGAACCGTGAGCACTATAGTCATGCGACCACAGGACAGAGCTTGTAAACAGTCAATCACCTTAAAAACTGTGAATCCTCTTCCAGGTAGTGGCAGGCACTGTTTTCATGTCATCGTCTGCTGTCATCCACAGTGCTCAGTATCCGAGGGGCCCAAGAGGAGGAGCCTCCAGATCCACAGCTGATGCGACTGGACAACATGCTGCTTGCAGAGGGTGTGGCCGGGCCGGAGAAAGGTGGCGGGTCGGCAGCTGCAGCAGCTGCAGCAGCAGCCACCGGTGGAGTCGGCGCTGACAACTCTGTGGAACATTCTGACTACCGGGCCAAGCTGTCTCAGATCCGACAAATTTACCACACAGAGTTGGAGAAGTATGAACAGGTGGGGACGAGCAGTCAGTATGTTCTCTTCTGTAGTTTATCATGCATTCAGCTCGGCTCCTCCTTCCCAGTGAGGCTGTACAGGCACAGCTGACCATGGGCCTGGCTGTGTTGTTGTGTTTTGTGTTTCATCACAACCAAAAGGATTTCACCTACTGGTGATGGATGAAAGCAGAACTTAACTTTAGTGTGTTTGATATACAAAAATATATATAAAAAATGCATTTAGCTATGATGATTAAAATCTTTGTGAGACTGTGGATTTGTAGTTAACACAGTCCTAAAGCAGGGTCCACATTATTGGCCTTTTCCTGTGGATATATAGAGCTCCATCTTTACTCTATGTTAATGTTTTTGGTGAGAGAACTTATTTGGATAGAAGGTATTGAATGTCTGTGTACCATGACAGAGTTTTTTTTTTTTTACTCTTTGTCCTCTTCATGGTGGGAATATCAGCACCACTGAGCTAAAATGAGAGCAACTTAAATCATTTTTAACTCGTTTTTTCTCAGCATAATTGTGTAAAGCTCTTGAAATCAGCACTCACAGGACAACTCATGACAAGCCAAGCTTTGAGAGATGCTATCTTCAGCAGGCGAGCAGCCATTATATCAGTCACACACCAGCTCTTTTCCAAAGACTGTAACATCTTGTCATTCCCTGGGAAGTCAAAGCGTTGTGGGTTTGTCATCTTCTCTGAGGAAGGCTAGTCATCGCTAACTGTCACAGTCAATATACACCTGAGCATTTTTGTGTCACCACGCTATGTACACCTCACGCGTGTTTGAGTGAGTAGTGTCTTCTGTGTGTGCGCGCAAGCAGAACGGCTGCTCGGTGCATCACTTTGACTGACGTAACCCTGGTGTTGACAAGCAACAGACACCTTGACTCTGAATGCAGTCATATCCAGTGACTGATTCAGACAGAGAGAGAACGAGGTAGACGGAAAGATGGAGTGAAAAGAGAGGGAGACAGTTTAAACCTCTTGAACGTGAACGGGACTGAAAGCCTGCTGTCATTTTAGATTTCTCTTCACTTGTCACATTTTCTCTTCCATTGAAGAAAAGTCTTTTTAATATTCAGAGCACTGCAAGTCTCGCTGCCTCCACTGTATGACTCCGCTGCCACATTTGTTTGGCTCGAAACATCACGCAGCGTCTGCTGCTTTAATTTAGACTATTCTTATTACCTCTAACACTGCTGTTATGCTGTCAGCACTGCTCGCACAAGGCCAAGGCCTACCAGTGAAGGTGCAGCCTCTCCAGAATCCAATTTCATCCTTTTGTTCTGTCTGAAGGCGCCGAGCCTCTGTGATAGTTATTCTTTTTATGAATCCTGTCTGTCTGTGCATCCAGGCGTGCAATGAGTTCACCACCCATGTGATGAACCTGCTGAGGGAGCAGTCTCGAACACGACCCATCTCGCCCAAAGAGATTGAGCGCATGGTCAGCATCATCCACCGCAAGTTCAGCTCCATCCAGATGCAGCTGAAACAGAGCACCTGTGAGGCCGTTATGATCCTGCGCTCACGCTTTCTTGATGCCAGGTCTGTGTGTGACTACATACTTTTAAACCTATTCTTACTTTGTTTCAATAAGGTTACTGTTTAAGATGCCTGCCGAAGACATTCACACAAGGGTTTATTAAATCTCGCAGCGAATGGAACAGTTCACTCCAGCCTTGCACACATTAGGTGATGCATAATACAAGTAGGCTACAAAATGTGTCAACGAAGGCATAGAATCAGTGTTAACAGGAAGGATTGCAGACTATACAGTGAGGATGTTATAGTATTAACTCAACTGAGTATTAACTCAGGAAAAGGACTAAAAGACACATATTTTTCCACAGTTCTGAGGCAATAATCCATTGTTTCATACGTGTTCTCACTGCATAGCCTAATCCAAGTTAATCCTCAGTCAATTCTTTTCTTTAAGTGCCATCCAAAAGAGATAATAATAACAACAGTAATGGTGGTCTTAGTATGCGACCAGGTTTTTTAAAATTATATTGTACATCACAATATATATTCCACCAAGTAACATATTTGTCTAATTGCTCTCAGTACCAGAAGGGGGAGACAAACGTTTCACACTGTAGCTTTAATTTTGCAGTAAAAAAAAAAAAAGGAGAATTTACTTTATTTGCTTGACAAATATTCTCATAAATGTCTCCTCTGTGTGTTTCTTTGTGGTTTCTATCCAGACGAAAGAGGAGGAACTTCAACAAACAGGCAACAGAGGTCCTAAATGAGTACTTTTACTCCCACCTCAGTAACCCCTATCCCAGCGAGGAGGCCAAGGAAGAGCTGGCCAAGAAGTGTGGCATCACAGTGTCACAGGTAACATAACAGTGTCTCTGTAGAAAGTGTGCTTAATAAGTATGCCAAAAATCAGTCTTAATAAAGCTATACTACCATGTGGTAATTGGTGCAGGAAGCATAATCCAGACTTTTTACACTCGCACTAACTCAACAGGTATCGAACTGGTTTGGTAACAAGAGAATTCGATACAAGAAAAACATCAGCAAATTCCAAGAAGAGGCCAACATGTACGCAGCGAGAACCGCAGTCAATGCAACCAGTGTGTCTGCTCACGGCAGCCAGGCCAACTCCCCATCAACTCCCAATTCAGCAGGTGAGCTTCAGGGTTTATTTTAGTTTTTCTGTTGGAGAGAGATGCACAGTATGGACCACTGTAATGTCCTCCAGCCCCAACACAGGAATTCAGTCTCTGGTTGCTATTTCATTTAGTCTAACAGAATGCTGCTCTCCTTCTTAACTAACACAGTAATACACTTAAGCTTTCTCCTTTTTTCTCTTTCTCCTCTGCCTCTCTCTCTCTCTCTCTGTTATTGACCTCTTGGTCTTGTGGACGTTAATTTTTCCTGCCTCTTGTCCGGTTGACCTCATGTATGCCATTAAGCTGCTCCGAGGGCAAGCGGAGTCTTTTGTCATATAGAGACTTTGCAACTGTATTGGATTATGACCGGGTGTTGAAATCAAGTTACGCCATGGTTTCTTTACATCTGGGGAGCTGGGGTCCATTAAAGGACGAAGACGATTCTTTGGGTCTTCCTGCAGATCAATTATTACTTCCTTAATGAAACACTAGCAGCACGGACATTTAACGGTAATATAATCCATGAGCAGTTTTACGATGAGAATCTGTCTTATTGTTCTTGCTGGTTGACTTCTCCTTTTAAATTATAGATGCTTTAATGCGCCTCTCGTGCATGTTTGCAGGGAAAAAAAAGGCTTTTTTTCACCATGTCTGCCGCCCTCTACAAACTAACCCTCTTAATGCACTTTTGCTTATGCATGATCATTCTAACTCCTTTTTCCTGTCTCTCTCTCTCTCTTCTCTCTTTTCTGGTCTTTGTCCTGCTCTCCTTCTTCTTCTTCTCTGCCTCTGTGTATTCTCAGGTTCTGCTGGTTCTTTTAACATGTCAAACTCCGGAGACTTGTTCATGAGTGTGCAGTCCCTCAATGGGGACTCGTACCAAGGGGGGCAGGTTGGGGCCAACATACAATCCCAGGTAGGCAGCTCTCCAAGATTAGTGTCCCATAGTACAAAACTAATGATTGATATTCAGTATTCCAGTAAATACACCAAATCACTCCTGAACCCAGACTGCTGTTATGAGCAGGATCACTGTGTCACTACAGGAGTCCAGGACAATTTTCAGTGAATGTTGACTCTTTGCATAGGGACAGATTTTGTAAACACCTTGACAATTTCCCCTCTGTTGTCATATTGTTGTCTGTTTTCTGGGTTACCATGGTGACCCAGAAGGTTATGCACATGTAATCTATACTTTGTGCTCATCGTAATACATGACAATTCCCCTGCTGGCCTACTACCAGGTAAAAGAGGTCTCTTGAAAATAAGGGTTGCACCATTCAGACTCCCAGGTCTATTGTAGTATATCTAGGCTTTGTGTGTAAGCTGATACCTTGTACCTCGACACAGCTTGGCTAACCCCATGTTGTTGTTATCTTAATGGGCCTACTGCCATTGACACACAATGTAGCATGCAGCGCAAACATAGAATTGAAGTAAATGGATCAGCCCCATTGTCCAATACCCATTTAGAAATGTAGTCGATATTTGGCTGGTATCTGATATTAAAAGGTCAGTGCGTCCCTTCTAACAGCCCATATGTACAGTATGTAATGATGCACTGTGGTAAGAGCTATTGAATGATAACAACTGTATCCCGTGTATTGTTCAACCACTGACCAGTCTGAGAGTTCAGATGCCAACAATAAGTTGACCTCCACAGTGAAACAGAGGTTATACCGAGCCTGAAGCTTTACATTAATGTGGAGACCATTGTCAAACCACAGTTGAGTAGACAACTGCAGACAGTTTTGGAAACGGTGCAACACTCATCAGCACTCCTGACAAGAGTTCACATAGCCACTGGTGCACTGCAGCTCCCTGACCTTGCCCCAGTGGACAACGCAGTGTTACAACTCTCACCACAGATTAAGGAATCACCACCCACGGAGATATCCTCGTTTGGTTTTTAGTGCTTTTGGCTTCATTTCTTCATGCCTTCTTTTCTATTCAGATCAGCTCTCCAAATGCTTTAGGTCATTCATGAATATGCAAAAGCGACGACCCTCACAGTAGGTAAAGAGGTCTTCAGGGTTTGCCCTTAATTATTTAAACTCACGCTACTTTAAAAGGGTTGTTTTTCTGATCATGTCAGTTTTGCAGCCTTGTTTCATTAACAAAAAAAAAATCAGAATGTGTATTAAAAACGCATCTAAATGTAAAGTAAACAATATTCATCAGGTCCATCCTGATGTCTGCTCACAAGTACAACTACAAATGAATTCATTATTAGTTGTTTCCTATCAATGTTTCCTGTTTCTGTCCTTTTATAGCATCTGTTATCATGCTTGTAATAGCATCCAAATCATTCAGATTCGCTGTTTGTAACCTTTTCCTGTTTATGCTACCCTTTTACTATCAGACTGACCTTTCCTTGTGTATTGCTGTCTTTGTTATCCTGAGCTTTTGTCTGACCAGGCCTTTTGTCTGTGTCCCCGCTGTTCCAGGTGGATACCCTTCGCCATGTTATCAGCCAGACCGGAGGATACAGTGACAGCCTCGCAGCCAGCCAGATGTACAGTCCACAGGGCATCAACGTAAGACCTGTAAACAACCTTCTTCTGTCTTTCTTGACATATCTTTGACTGTTTTACTTTGCACTGTTGTTTACTGTATATTGTGTAAATCTTGGGACTCCACTTAGCAGACTGCCAGGTTTGGGCTGTTGTCCAGCTAGTCGCCCCTCCCTCCGGTGCTCCAGTCTTGCCCTAGGTGGCAGGCAATGAGGCAGCTACCAGGCTGAGTAGCTGGACATGCTCCTAACCTGTCGGAGGATATTAGCGTTAGTGAGGCACCTGCAGTCGACAGGAACAAGGACACAGGTGTCATCCCTTCTCCCAACGCTGCTCTCTCATTGGCACCAAGTCATACTCTCCAGGACTGCCTTCGCATAAAAAAAAAAAGTTCTCAGTTGCTAATTCTTAAAATAACTCTTTAAGCAGGCTGTCAAAGCATGGGCCAGTTCTCTGGGTCGCCTTGCTTGGGCTGGGGAGTGTGGGACAGGCGATACTGGAGGCAGTGTGTTAGCATGTATATCCATAGCGACAAGCCGCGCAGGGCTGAACAGAATCAATACGACAGTCACAGGGACAGAAAGAGCGGGGCTTTGGGCTAACAGTCCAAGCACATTGGTCAGATCATTCATCCACAGGAACAGCAGCACTGACAGCCAGGCCTGCAACACCCCCTGTGCTAAAATAAGAACGCATTGTGCCAGCTGTAACAATGCAACAGGTTTTGTTTTCAAACAGCAGCATTTAGACTAAAGAAAGCATGAAAACTTTTCACATTCACAATAAAGGCAAACAAAAAAATGAGCTTGAAAGTAATTAAAATGAAATATTTGTAATTGCTCACAAAATTAGGATAAAATGTCATTTTCAAACATTTTAATTAGGATTTAAAGGCCAAAAAATTTTGATTTATAGTAAGCTGAATGTTTTTTTATATTTATCTATACACATTATATATTTTATAAATTTGTTTACAAACGTAGACACCATTGTACAATCAGGCTAAATGTCAGACAGTGATATATTGGAATTCTTTTATTTCTTGTATCACACCAGGAAGCCCTTTTAAAAAGAGTATTTTACAAAAAAATCTGAATCAAAAATAAAAACTATATTTTAGATATGGGTAATGGTAGCAATATAAGCCTCTTATAGTGCTTTAAAAACAGCAGTAGCAGCGTGTTTCAGCACAGCTTGTGAATGAAGTCTTGTATTTATTTAGCCCAGATGATATTTTTTTCTCTCTCAAAGATTTACTGACTGAACTCTGGTGCTTCACCTCTTCTTCTTTATCCTTGAACAGCAATTACACCCCTCAAATTGCTGGTGGGTGTCGCCTCTCTCAGAGGCTGAAAATGTTTTTTTTTCTCTCTCTCTCTCGCATTCTTTCTTTTCCCCCCTCTTGCAACTGAATAAGATGACAGACGGTCTTTACTCAAAATAACAGGGTTTGAAATAAGAGGCTGCCAAAGCACATTCCCAGCACTCACTAATGGCGTGGAAATTGCAATTAATGTCCTTAATGGTCTTTAGTCAACCTTTTATCATGATTTTGAGATGGCCTTCCTTTTTAAAGAGCTATTTTTTTATATTGTGATAATTTATTCTTTTATCAACCACCTCAGGGGTGGATTCTGAGATATGTCAGAGGTCTGTGTTTCATC
>JAVQJX010195437.1:0-18342 GCA_036025115.1 Ambassis agassizii
TATACTTTATCATGCTAACACTGCTGGGGAAATACAAACCATGACATTTTATTTACAACACTTAGCAATCAATCTGCAAGGGCATTGTTGTTGTATTTTCTTTTGTTTTTGTTTGTATACTAAAAAGTCCCAGCTGAAATAAGGGAATAAAAGTATTGACTGAATAAGATGGGGGTCGAAGGGATTTGTCTTTCTTTTTGTTCCTTGTCTTTTATGATTAACAAAGCTTTATTTGATCTTATCCCTGAGCTGGAGATGAGAGATTTACAGAAGGGAATGGGGGGGGGTCACATCCGGGGATGCTTCAGACCCTTGACCCCTTTTAAGGTTACTGTAACTAAGTAAGCAAGACATGAAGAAAGGATAGAGAGAGACATCAGACACACCTTTGTAGGCACACTTAGCTGGAATGAGGCCTTGTTCTCGATCCAGTTTATCTTGTACCACACGGTCACATGGGGATATTTGGGCTCACAAGTGCTAAATAATTAGCAGGTTAACTTGCTGCAGGACAATGTGTACTTTGATTTGATCATGCATCCTTTCATTATTTAGCAATATATAGTTCTCAGTAAGAGGATGATGAGTCTATGATATATAACCATACTTGTGAACACGCCGGCTTTGTCATGAATGGGAAAATATATGATATCCTGGAGGAAAGAGAGAGAGAGAGAGAGAGCACACACACCCCTTGGTTGTACAGCTGCTGATAAGAGAGGCAACTCTTTCACAATTCTGTGACATTCAGTGACCCACCTGTTTTTTCTGTGTGTGTGTGTGTGTGTGTGTGTGTGTGTGTGTGTGTGTGTGTGTGTGTGTGTGTGTGTGTGTGTGTGTGTGTGTGTGTGTGTGTTTGTGCCATCCCACCTGTCTCACTCCGCTCTGCCCTCTCTAGATTGTATTTAGTCTCCACCTGCCTGTGTCAGCCGTGCTAATCCCTCCCACCAGCTTTGACAGACGTGACTTCGATAAGACGCGACACCTGATCCCTTTACTGCTGTTTGATCTGCCCAGCACACACAGACACACTAACACACATACAGAAGATTCCTCTTCAAAATGCATCACAAACATAAATATTTAACTGTTTTTTTTTTGTTGTTGTTGTTGTTTTTTTTAGATTTTTTAGATGATTTATTACTCATTGACCCATATAATCTATATTTATTCCATAAAATGTGCCATCACTAGTTCTTACAGTGCTTTGTATCTATATACAAATAGCAGTTAGGCTATAGAAATGACACCCTACACTTTGACTCTGGTGTGTATTCATTGTATGTTTACATATGTGAAAGGATTTGAAGCACTGCAGTATCTGCTCCCTGTCAGTGCTTTGCGTGCTTCCCACCACCCTCTCTCACTCCCACTGCTCTGGCACATGATCAGTTAGTTGATGGGGGAATTCTGTCACTAAAGCAAATATTAGTCAGAGGTCTCACTCCTCCTCATTTTTCAGTCCCTCTATGCCTGATATGTCCTTCCACAGTTTCAGTAGAACTAATTAAATGTTAGAATGAAGCGGCAAAAGATGTCCGCTGACAGGAAATGTCACCGGCGAGTCCTCCTTCCAGGACAACTATTTGTATTTCAGGGACTGTGTTGATTCACAGCTGCTGCATGTGACTGCCCCCTAGTGGTCAATGTAGACAATGGAATTATTAGGGGGTCTGCTTGCTGTTGGACAGCCCATCTGCCTCCATAGACAAAAATGTCATCATGTATATTATCTGTACTCCTGAGCTGTAAACACAAGATGCTAAAGATGCATTTTTAGAGTAACAATGTTTCAGTTTAATGCAACAAAAAAAAAAAAAATGCAGGTGCCATAGTTGCACTTGAACACCACCGGGAGGCGCACTTGTCACAGACACATGATGTCCTCCCTCCCTTAAAGCAACTTCTTGCATAATCCAGAATGTGCAGACAGCAGCTGAATTTTTTTTGATGATCTGTTACTCTTTTTTTTTTCTTTTCCTTTCAACCCTGTCAGCGGCAGACTTTGATAAGCACAGCAGTGCACCATCGATGTCTGGTTTGATGTTGCTGTTATGCAACATCCTGAAAGAAGTATAGAAGATAAGAAAAAGAAAAGTCACTTTTGGCATTTAGAAATAACCTTTATCTGCTCTCAGCATATGCTCTCTAGCCAAAAAAAAAAACACTATTATTTTCTTTTGTGCAGTGGATGCTCTGTTTGTCACACCAGATGTTGCCTTCATCCTCATATGGAAAGTGAACATCTGGATCAGAAAGCATCTCCACATGTTTGCATCCATATATACATATACAGTATACATATATACATGTTTGTATTTTTTTGTTTCATGTATTTTACAAATTGTATTATTATTACTTAGAGAAGCGTAGCATTTTGTCTTCTTCCCACACCTTCCATCAATGAACCATCTTTCTCCATCCACCTTCACACATTTTCTCCTATTGCTCTTACTTAGATTTAGAGGGAAAAAGTGTCAAAATGTGATTCAAATATTTGACATGACTGAACACATCAGATTAGTCAACTCAAAAAAAACAATCTACTCTAATACACACCTTCCAAATGTGCTTTATATCAGCGAATAAGTTATTGGACAGTCTTTCTAATGTAATATGTAAATCATAGTGTATTTATTTCATTTTGCCTATGATGATATTATCATTAAAAAAATTGAAACGTTATGTCATTATTCTTATGGGATGTTTTCTTAGTTTGGCATTAGTCTATTATAGCCAGTCACATTACCACAACACAGATGGCGGTGTTTTATGACATCAAAGTGAGGTTTATGAAGTTTTAACCATGAAGGCGTGAATAGGACTGACTTTGACCTTTGACCCCCAAAATCGCTTCAATCTTAAAACCGGATCAGATGGGTAGATGGTCCTTTAAGAAAGGTTGATATTTCAGTGTGTGTGTGTGTGTGTGTGTGTGTGTGTGTGTGTGTGTGTGTGTGTGTGTGTGTGTGTGTGTGTGTGTTCTGTCATCCAAAGAAACTACAGGTCAGTCCCTCTGAAAACAGAGGAGTCAGCCCGTTTTTGTGTCACTTGCACGTGTGTTGAGTCTTTGTCTGGAGAGTGACAACCCAGACTGTTGTTCTCCCCTCTGACCAGGGGATGGTGCTTTACTATGTACAGTGTGTTTCTGTGGGGAGACACCCAAATAGTAAAGCCACTGTAAGCGGTTTACAGGAATCATCCACACACTCACTGATACGTGTACACACATGCATTTCTCCTCTCTCTCTCTCCTCTGTGTAATGTGTGTGATTGGCTCAAGTGTAGCTGTGATTGCAAAACATGCTTCCTCAGTGTTGAAATAAGAATCACTGCCATGATTAAGATGTGTTTTTTGGGGTAGATAGATGTGTGGCTCTCTGAATGTGAGTACAACTCTCTGGCTGCTCCTCATTCATTCAAATCTAACAATGTTCCCCATCATTGTGTTTTAGATGCTCGATGGACTCCGGCGGAGGCATGCCTCCCGGCCCTCCCCCCGACCCCTGTCGCTCAACTTCAGCACCTTCTCAGCCCCTCCTCCGAGCCCGGACATGGACAGCAGCAGCAGCAGCAGCAGTGAGCATCCAATCAGGAGGTAAGACTCTGTTCCTGGGATTAACGTTTTCACAACATACAGCACCCTGGGGAAAAAAAACATGAAATATTCATTAACATTCACACACACACACACACCAAAATCTCTGTCTGTCCCTGAAGATTTCATTAACCAGCTGAGCTTTTTGCCTGCAACACATGCTGATCTCCTGGTGGGATGTTTGATTGACTCATTTCCTTATGTGTGTCCAGTTTGTACACTTTGTGTGTGTGTAACTGTGAAATGGGGTTTTTGTTGTTTACTGCTGTCAGCACAGAGTTTCAGGACTGCGTGGGATCATTTCTACAAGAGCTGTTTTTTTTACTGGTCGAAAATATCAATGTTTTCTTCTTTATCTAATCACTTTAATTCAGGATATATTCTTTAACACACCTGCATCCTGAAGTAAAGTTACATATTTAGAATACAGATGTTTTGCTTTGATGTAAAACCACATCATCTTCCTGCCTTCTCTGTCAAAGTTTGCACCTGTTCACGCAGCTTTTTTTCTCACCATCATAAAACCTGTTTGTGGTCACAGGTGGACTTTGTTACCATCAAAGACAGACTACCTGTTTGGCCCCATTTTCACACTTTATGCTACACTAAGCAGCTAGCTGTAGCCTTGTGTGGGTGGATTTTTGTGTTTTTCTCAATGTTTCAGCTTGTAAAGTCCAGTATTGTTCAACTTCCTGTGTGAGACATTGTGCTATTTTTTTTTTTTTACTTCTGTTATTCTCACCTCCTCTTGTCTCATCGCCAGCAGTGTGAAAGCAGGAAAGCCTTCTTCATTGTCCCACATTGTGTCACATGCTTCCTATCCTTGTTTCTGTTGTTGTTAATAAGCTGGGCGACTTCCTCCTCCTCCACCTCCTCCTCCTCCTCCTTCTCTCTGTACAGTCACAAGCACAACATAGTCCCAACTGCTCCGGCCCTGCTTACCCTGCAGTTCCTCTGGCATCTGTGCTCTGCATAAATATTTGTTTGCATCAATGGCTGTATTGTACTGGCAGAGAAGAAGCAGAGAAGGAGGAAGAGTATGCCCCCCCACCACCCTTCTTCCCCCCCCCACTCCTTCACCATCAGTGCATGTGCTATTGTTTTCTGCTGTTCTGAGACCTGGGGCGGTGCAGTGACGCTGTGGCCCACCGCTCAGCATGGACTCCACCCATCCTGCTCTTAATGTGTTGCCCCTGTCTCACCATGCATCATTCTGTCCTACTTCTCCTCTGTCACCAGCCGCTCTTTGTACTGTCATTGTGCCTCTTTTTTTTTTTTTTTGTTCAGCGTCCCTCTCTCTCTCTCTCTCTCTCTCTCTCTCTCCTCTTTCCTCCGGCTACCTCCTCATGTTTCCTCTCTGTGTCTATGTATATGTCAGCTCTTTGCCTGACCTTCTTTCTCGCCTGTCCACCACTTAGTGCTTACTCTGTTTTTCTCCCTTATGAGGACTCTGCACCGGCTGAAGCTGATGAGCTCTCCCAGCCTCAGTGAGCTGGGGAAGAGTGAGAAGAGCTCACCAGAAGACAGGGGGGAGAAGCAGAAGAGGGCAGGAGCTAATGCCACCTGGAACAGGTACAAAGAAATGAAAAAAACAAGCTGCAAAATATGTTGAGTTTGGTACAATAATGCAGTTTGTTGTTGTATGTTGCAGCATCCACAATGCCGTCATAGCGGTCTTCCAGAAGAAAGGCTTGGCTGATAATGAGCTTTACGTCCTCAATGAAGGTGTTCGGTAAGTTTACACAGCTACACTCACACACTGCGAAGAAAAAAACTTTCCTTTTTTAGACTTCTGAGGTCATTTTTATGCTATAATCAGAATAATAACCGTCTGTGTGAAGCCGTGTTTTCCTTTGAATGGGTTTGTTTGTTTGTGTCTGTGTATAGTGAGACGTGGGTTTAGGGAGTCATGTGGCCATACCAGATATGTCATTATCTCTCTGAACCAGACTCATCACTTCTATCCAGCTCCATTAAAGTTACTAAACAAATGTAAACATGTTTATATGAGCAGCTCATATCCTGTGTTTTAACTATAAAAGCACATCGGGGCAAAAAATGAAGGACAAAACGACTTAACGTAAAATACAACAAGATAATTAACTTTACACTTCGTGCATCATTTAGTGATCTGCACGTCCTCTATAATACTAATGTCATATATTGTTTTTCTCAGACATCTGTTGAAGACGGAGCTGGGGTCCTTCTTCACAGAATATCTTCAGGTAGCACAGCTTAGATTTTTCAATAAAGCAGGATATTAATTCAGATAAATGAAACACGCTGCTGTGTGAGGCTAGAATCATAATCTGCTTCTTTTCACAGAATCAGCTGCTGACAAAAGGCATGGTCATCCTACGGGACAAAATAAGATTCTATGAAGGTACGACTGATATGAAGCCTGAACATAAATTAGAGCGAGGGTAATGATCAGCTGCCCTTTTTGTTCCTGTGTGATCATCGCAGGTCAGAAGTTACTGGACTCTCTGGCAGAGACGTGGGACTTCTTCTTCTGCGATGTTCTCCCAATGCTGCAGGCCATCTTTCACCCAGTTCAGGTATACAGCCAGCATGAAAACCAGCTCAGAATGTTCATCCTTTTTCCTGGTTGATGCTCAGTCTGCTTCACTCATCCTTCCCATGTGTAGGGTAAGGAGCCGTCAGTCCGACAGCTCGCCCTGCTGCACTTCAGGAACACCATTGTCCTGAGTGTGAAATTAGAGGATGCCCTGTCTCGACCACGAGCCCGTGTGCCCCCCTCTGTCACACAGATGCTGCTTATACTACAGGTCGGCCTGCAGGCGCACAGCCAAGTTTTTCTTCTCTGCTTGCTCACTGTTGGGTTATTGTGTTCATTTGAATCTGCTTCCAAGAACAGAAAGTTCAAAACCTGCTGTTGTGAATCTTTGGTGCAGCTTCAGTCTGGTGTGGTAAAAAAAATCATGCCATGAATTCATCAGAAAACCTGACTTTTATGTCTTTTACTTCCAAAATTCTGGATTAAAGTTAGACTTAAACAGACATCTCAGGGTTTTCAGACCTCTGGTAGAAAGTCATTCTGATCAATATGTGGGCGGGATTGTGGCATTAAACATTTTGAGGCCTGTCTCTGTCTTCAGGGCGTCCACGAGCCACGCGGTGTGAACGAGGACTACCTAAGATTAGAGTCTCTGGTTCAGAAGGTGGTCTCACCCTACCTAGGCACCCATGGGCTTTACTCTGGAGATGATACTGAAGCCCACTGCTGTGTTCTAGGTGAGGATGATGCAGAGTCAAAATAACAGTGTTTGTGTGTCTGAAGTGTAACATCTTATTTTTATCTGGTGTTTCAGAGAAGCGCTTACCGTGGGGCTGGCCAAAGTCTGCAGATCAGCCGTCTAAGAACCCAGTGGTACGATCTAAAAGCTACAATATTCCTCTGCTGCTCACCCCCGTGGCTGAGTATGACCCTGATGCCAGCTCAGTTGGCAGTGGAGGAATTCGGCGGCACTCGGCTTGTGAGATCATATCATGCCTGGAGGAGCAGGGACTGGCATATACTGACCTGGCCCCAGGATCTGAACTTTCTGTCTCCTCCTCCAACCGGCTGTGTGTGGGCTCTCAGTTCAATGGTATGTTGTTAAATATCTCTGCATCTACTATTATGTCTAATCACAATCCATAATAATCCAGCATTGTCTCATCCATAGGTATCGTTCAAGCAGGAGCCAGCTCCATGGACTTGCCTCTTTCGTCTCCCTCCATCCTTCATTCCTCTGGAGCTCTCCACGGCACAGAGGCCACAACAACAATGACTGATCTCAGTAAGGGTGCATCCTCTACACCACCCAGTGAATCATCCAGCCCTGAAACCATAATTGGACAAGTGCTTGAGTCTGCCGACTCAGACTCAGATGGGATATTTATTGATTTCCCTTCTCACTCTTCTGAGGCAATGGGGCTTAGCCGCGAGAGCAGGCAGAGCACTGTGTAACTGTGGTGGCCTTTAGGGACGTACCTAAGTTTGTACGCTAACATTTTGGGAGAAAATGGGAAGAAATCATACAACTCCATTTTATCTAATGGGTACCATCTTTTTTTTTTTTTACTGCAGTGTGAGGAGTTTCCATGATTAGACCCAAGTCCAAGTGCTTTCACTGGTGGGTGAAAACCTTTTAATACTTACTGCAAAATATGTGAGAAAACAAGTTTGTCTAACAAAACAGAAAGTGGTACTGAAGCTATGTTTACTTTCAATGTGTGATGGCATGCTACAAAAATCAACAATGAATTGTTCCTTAAAATCCAGATTCTCTTATTCTGTCATACCACAGAACATTTTTAAAAACACATTGGAGCCATTGAATTTCAGTCGCAGTCCCTTTTTATGGAGACGGACACTTACATGCTTAATGAAGCATCAAATTAGTGTTGAGATTAAAGTACCACAAACAGTATTGTTTGTTAAAACATACAGGAGGAAATTATTGCCCTATTTAAAATGAATTATATTTGCATTTTTAATTGATTTGTGAATTTGTGTTTAATCCACTGAGGTACATTTGATGAAAAATGTAATTTATAAGATTTTCACCAAACAGGAGATTCTTTACCTCTGCTGAGGAGCTGGTCATACATCCACTATTTACATGTATAAAATGTTGTTTTAAGACTTTACAGACACATCACATTTACGAATTTGTTTTTATGTCATTTTAACCTCACAACAGATTCATATTCTCAGTCTGTGCCGCTATGTTGTGTGCTGCTTGGTAGCAATGAGGTCTTCTGCTCCCACCTATCAGCAACACTCATATAATACTAGTTTTCTGCTTTCCTGTATCAGCTTTGGACATTGAGGAAAATGTTTTATTGTTTACATTTGACAATGACATGAAAATCTTGACTGAATGTTGTCTCATACACTGTATTTTGCACCGCCACTACTTTGTAAATAAAAAGTGCATTGTTGTTGTTTTTTTTAGGATGGCTAGATTTTAATAAGGGCTTTTTATCTGAATCTTTTTCAATGATGTTTTACCTCAAGCGTTTTGTACTTTACTTTTTGGACAATCTATGATGTCTATGGAATTGTACTTTGTATTAATTTGTTATACTAGCCAAGTAAAAAAATAAATACATTTGAGTAATATTTTAAAAAAAAACACGGTCAATCTTCGTCTATTTTTTTATCAATCAACAAAATAAAGTAAATACAAAATCATGCTTTTCTTTTGAAAAGATATGCCGGAAGTAAGCTGATTGAGGCTATACCTTACTTTGAAAGGGCTACCCGGAAGTTTGGACGCTACGACTGAAACTAGCAAAAAGCTAACGTCAACATCGTTTCTACGTTTTTGTTGAAACGCCTGTTTTCTCCGTGCCAACCTTTTCGTGGCAAATAATTAGTTCATATTTTGAATGTAGGTTTTAGCAAATGACGTTGTCTCTCCTGTTGAACTCGGTAAGACATTTTTGAACTGTTTCAATCTGGCTTTCTCAAGTTAGCTGCAGCTTGCTAACGATGCTAACCACACTTTACTAAACACAGCGAGCGAGATAAAGATTTGCGGTTTTAATTATGAGAATTGTTATTCAGTGCTTCCTATAATAGCACTACATCTATCGGAGACTCGTTGTATCTGTAGGTCAGCTTGTCTCTCTGGCTGTGGGGGACTCTGGCTCTGTGCCAGTCATCCATAGATGAAGATGTCTCTGGCCCAGCGAGTCCTCCTCTCCTGGATATTCGCTCTGATCTTCCTCATCATGCTGGTCCTCAAACTGGACTCCAAGATACAATGGAACTGGTTCCTCATCTTCCTCCCTGTCTGGACCTTTGACACTATCCTCATCCTTATGCTGATAGTGAAGATGGCCGGCCGCTGCAAGACGGACTTTGACCCCAGGGATGGTGAGCAGAGTGTGAAGAGGAGGTTGTGGTACCTGACAGCCCTGCTGCTGAAGCTGGCTTTCTGCCTGACTCTGTGCTCCCGCCTGGAGAGGTTGACTGACATGTGGGTCAGCGTGGTGTGTGTGCCTCTCTGGGCACTGCTGGGTGGAGCCCTGGTGGAGCTGGGGCACAGCGTGTTCCACTTCAGGAGGGACTGAAAGTGAAAGCTTTGGTTTTTAAATGTTATCACAGGGGCAAAAGCTTTTAACACTGAAGCATCTCTTACCAAAGTGCATCACTGAATGTCTATACTGACCTTTACTATCAAATCTACGGTTGTCCTGCTGTAAGTTACTGTCATGCAGATTCACTGAATCCTACAGAGTGTGGTGCAGAAAGAGCTCAAATTAATGAAGCCCTCTTTGTTTTGGGATTCAAGTTACTGCCTTTGAAAGAAATGGGCTGGACTTTTAGTGCCAGATAAGACTCTGCCCAAATGAACATTGTGATCCAGGTCCAGCAGGTTATTTTTATTTATTTGTTTTTTTTTATTAGCCACGCTACATGTCGCTGAGCCATCAGTGAAACTGTTGTTTGGGAAAGATGATCACATGCACATCTTCACAGCCTTCTTAGTGATGAACCACACATTGTTTATGTTTAATATTAGGCTTCAATCAGTAACAGTTTGAATGTAAACTGAGTACTTACTCTTTTTGGATTAAATGTTGTTTGCACTGTAAAACCTTCTTGTATTGTTCATTAAAACTACAGATTATCCATGAGACAGTCTCTATGATATTTCAGACTCTGCCTTGTCTGTCTAAACTGTCATTACTGTATCGTAGAACATATTTGTCCAAAGGGACACCTTTGGAGGTAAACCTGCATACGTTGCCACATAAGTGAAGTTCTTACGCTCTTGCTCACGCACTAGTCTGTAGCACCAGTTGTTGCTCCTACATTTCTTACCTCCAGTTCTATAGAATCAGAGATAATCCTTTGAAGTAAAATCTGAGGCTCGGTCATGTGACGTATCTTCCGCTGTGCAGGTGATTGGGGGTTAGACAAGCCAGATTAGGTTCTGACACAGCATCGAACATACTGATAATGGCAGTGGGAAGGACATCAGAGTACAGCGATTCTTGCATAGGAAACATTTTGTCACTTAGTATTAGCAGAAATCAATCTTTATATGCAGCGTTGGAGCAGCATTGTTATCTCAATTTCCCAATAAAAGAGCAAAGAAGATAAATGGAAAACTGTATTGATACAAAGTGCAGAGGAGACATCAACCCTGACTAAGTGAACATATTGAACCATTTATTGAGAGGTTCTGATCAGAGTATAAATCACACTACCAAGTCTTTATCTTAGGAAATAAAATGTATTTACAACGAAATTTTCACATACATTGGTTTCAAATAAAAACAGACAGTAAATGATATAAATAAGTTCTATGGAAAATAAAACTTGTCTTACAAAAAATATATGCAATTTCTGTATACATTTTCTCACATTGGTGCTAATAACATCTATACTGTACAGTTTTGGTACATACAGTATCATTTACAGCCCTGTGTGAGTCAGTCAGTCCAGTCTGAAAACAACTACTTCTTCCTCTGAATTTGGAGTGTTTTAAATAAGAAACCCCATTGACTAAAGCAACAATAGAAAGAGTTCAGCTTTGACCTGCTGTCCTGTCACAAACAGTGAACGTAGTTAATTCCTATAGCAGTGAGTCAGGATGGTTGTTTTCAGATTGGCTAGTCCAGTACCTAAAATAGGTGCTTTAAGAGCGAAGCTAAGTAGTGCACAGGCACTGACACACGGGTCACATAATATTTTATATAAAGCCTACATACATCTGCTAACAAACGTGAAGGGAGCTACTTAGCTTACATTCTTTAGGCACTGTTAAAACACTTGGAGAGCGCATCCTCGTTTCACTGCGTCACAGGAATCCTGTGGCTGTGTCAAAATAATGGAATGCTTTCGCTCGTCTCCAAAGTTAGAAAGACCAGCGGATGTCTGAAGGAAGGACGCGCTTTCAAACATTTTAACAAAGCCTTGGCGTAAGTTGTACAGTAAAAAAAGAAGACTGGATATCTAGACATTCATATTAAAAAGTCTTTCTGTGTTTGGGGGGGGTGTGTTTTGAGGGGCTGTTTTAACGAGTGCTGCTGTGGCCCACTGTCCTGTAGTACTGTGGCAGGTTTCCCCTGCATCGAGTCTTTTACTTTTGGTCCTTTAGAGGGCACAACTGTCCGACTGTCAGATCCAGGTTTAGAGGAAGAGCCTCGAGAGTCACTGTGATGATGGATCTTAGGTCTATTGTCTGTGAAGGAAAGGGCCAAAGTCTGGTGGGCTTCCATTGGTTTAAAGAGGTCAAAGGTGACAAGCGTCCGCGGTGGTTTGTGTTCTGGTTGGCCAGGCGCGGGCCTCTTCTTCTCCTCTTTGCTGTCCTTCTTTCCCTCTTTCTTAACCTGAAGGTTTGCAGGTTTGGGAGTCTTCCCGTCTTCTCTCCCTGACTTTGCCTGCAGACCTGATGTGTTGCTCTCTTTGCCCTCCCTGTGGCCGCTTTTCTCCTTTTTCCCGTGTGAAGACTTGTGTTTATGTGTACAGGAGTCTCGAGCCTCCTCTTTATCAGGCCGTTGATGAAATGCTGCCTGCAAGGCTCCTCTGTCTTTGTCAGGCTCCTTCTCTCTCTTGATGTGGGGTTGAGGTTTTGAGTCCCACTTCTCTTCTCTCTGAGCAGGCAGGAGAGTTTGAGAGGTTTTACTGCCCTCTCTTGTCCGATCCTCATCCTCCTTTTTCTTCATCTGCAGCTGCATCACATCTCTTCCTCCCTCAGCCTTGACTTTTTCCTGCTCTCTTCCCCTGTCCTTCTCTTTGTCTTTCACTCTGTCTTTTTTGTCCTTTTCCTTCTCTTTACTCCTGTCCTTGTCCCTCTTCTCCTTAGCCCTCTCCTTTTCATCTTTCTCTCTTCTTACTTTATCCTTTTCCTTCTTGATTTGCGGTGTGCTGTAAGTGCTTGTTGTACTATCTTTGCTTTTATCTTTTAGACCTTGACCTGGCAGAGGTGTCTTTTGCTGCCTCTCTTCCTCCGCATCACTTTCCTTCCTGTTTTGCTGTAATGACTTTAAAGACGCGTCGTCTGCTCCTCCCTCAAGACCACTCTGCAGTGCCTGACATGTGTCTTCACCTCCCTTACTCACATCTTCCTCAGCTTTAGGTTCCATTAGTGTGGGAGTAAGAACACCGTCATCTCTCTCTTTCTTGACAAAAGGTAGTGACTGTATTGCTGACAACTCCTTCAACTCAGCTCTGTTCTCTTGCTCTTCCTCCTTGAAAATCTGTGTTGGAGTTTGTGAGGGCAGCCCCTCCCTCCCCTTGTTGTCCTCATCCTCAAGCTCCGTCACTGTCTGTATAGCAAGGTCACACTCCTTCCCGTCTACTGCCTCCTCTTCTTCCTCCTCCTTGATATGAAGTGTTATGTCGCTGGGTGAACACTTCTCTTCATTCACCCTTTCTTCCTCCTCCTCCCCCTCCTCCTGTTGATGATACTGCTTGAGCCGGATATGCCAGGCCAGACTGCAGACAGCAGACACGGTCTTGAACTGGTGGACAACTCCTCTGGGGATGAAGTAGATGTCATCGTGGTAGAGTTGGATGCGGGCATATCGGATCCCCTCCCTCCTGAGTTGGTTCAGCTTGGCGTCATCGATCCACTGAACGCACTGTGAAGGCAGGGACAGGAGCACATTAATCACTTTAAATATTCTATAGTAATCAGGATCAGATTCAGATCAGATCAACAATGTTACTTGCACCATTCAGGTGAAGCCACTAGTGTGTGAGAAAAGAAAGGCGACGCACCTGAGACAGTGGGGGTTCGTGGAGGTCCAGCTGTAGCCTCATGACCACATCAGGGAAATCTGCCGCATGGAAACACACCACATCTTTGGTGATCCGGGCAGGAGTGTCACTGCTGTAAAGACGGGCAGACAGTTTAACAATGCTCTCTATGAGTCATCACTGTAGTGAGTCTGCATTTGAAAATGTCTCATAATAAAACGTTGTGATGAGGTAAAAAAATGTATACTCACTCCTCTCCGCAGCGCACAGCTTTCAGGACACCTACAGCAGCAGTAGTTTGTCTCTCAAAGCCCTGACCGATGTGGTCGGCGTGGGCTCTTGTTCGGTCTTCAAACAGCATTTCTCTGGGCTCACTGGCCCTCGGCAGATACTGTAGATTCTTTATTTCATTGGTGGACCTTAGAAAAAAAGATTAACAAAAACAGTGAGATACAGAACCCGTAGGTACTCATACAAGGCATGAAATGTACATCATTTTACACACCTTTTCCTTTTAAAGGGGGACTTTGGCATGTCAGCCAGTGGGATCATCTGTTCTCCTGGTCTGACCCACATGATGGGGCCGTCGTCACTCTCAGTTGGGCTCTGCAGTCGCAGACTTGAGAAAGTTCCCCAAGGCAGAGTCCTCTGTGAAAACACAGGGTGAGAAACAGCAAGTTACATAAGGACTCAACACAAAGGCAGACGTTAAACAGATGCTGACATGACATCATCTGCATACTGCACATATATATAGACACTAATGTACACCAACCTCCAGGAAGGGAGATTCCTCCAACATGCTGATGAACTCGGGGAAGTAGTCTCCAACCTCTTCATCCACAGCTCCGACCAGACTGACCTGCCGCATGGCTCCGGCACGGTACGTTCCCTGGGAATATGTCCGCTTCACCTGAGGGCGGCATCACAGAGCACAGGCATCAGACTCGGCGCGTAATAGTGTAAACAAACATGATGTGCAGTTTGCTGCATGACACAGCTGCTTTATAACAAAGTAAGCAATCACTATCTGCGTTTTCATAACTAGTGGGAACCTCCGGTGTGTCTGCCTATAATAAAGGACCTTAAAAACAGGTATGAGAAGAACTCACACCACTGTGCTCATGAAGACCAGAAAGCTACCATCACTGAGAAATGAACAACAGTCACTGAGGAATGAAATATTCAATCACTATTGAATCTGCAATGCACATCCTGGCAACAAAACTCAGACAAGTTCTGCTGAAGTGTCCACTTCAACAGTGAGATGGAGAGTCTTCATAACAGATCATAAACCTTTATTCTGTCACACACCTTATCATGCCGTTTGAGCTGTTTTTAGCTGATTTTGTATGATTACTTTATAGACAGAAAAAAATCCATGTGATTGCCATTTTTATCCTGTTTTAATTCTTAATTTACACATAAATTTAAGTCAAAAAGTCCCATTAAACAGATCTGTTCAGAGTGGGTGGTGTTTGAACCACTCCTAATCTGGTTGGGTCATATTCGTTAATACCCCTCCTCTCTCTCAAGCAGAAAAATAACATAGTAAAAAAATAATTAATCATTTAAAAAAATCGCAATCTCAATTCATACTTGTATGCGATCTCATTTCCGAATGACGATTGTACATTTTGATCTGGGACAAGCGCTCCCTCTTTCTCCCAGAAAAAATATTGTTCAAAATTGTTATTATTAAAATTATTCAAAGGTTGTGTACGTACATTTACTGTTTTTATGTTCAGTGTCAGCTGTTGCGAAGTTGATGTACCTTTAATACGTGCAATAAATATTTGGAAAAAATCTTGAGAGAATCGTGATCTCAATTCTAAGCAAAAAAAAATATGCAGCCCTAATACCATCAGATACAGACTAAATCAGTAAAAATCTGCCAGTGTTAAAAAATTAAATTGATAATAACTTCCAGAATCTTACTGAGGATGAAAATTAATTGATATTTTGTCAATTTAAAAACTTGACATGATCACTATGACTATGACACGCCCACCAAGTCAATGCTGTATGTTTGTTAACTTCACACTGTAGATAATGTTAAAACTTTAAAGTACAAAGACAATCAAGTCAAAACATGTTGCAGCACCAGAAGATGCCGTCTGGTAAGCTCTACCAAAAAATAACTCTCAGAGTGAGAACAGACGACCCCCCGTGCAATAAAATACTGAATCCATCACTCCCACATGTAAACTCAGTGCCAGTAGTAACTATGATTCTGGCACATCGTACCAGTCTGAGAGCAGCCATGAATCAATCACACACTCCACATAAATCCAGCCATGTTAAAATGTAAACCAGCTTAAATCTGCTGACATCCAGTTTGGTGCTGCTGAGAACAGCAACAGGATGAAATGCACCATTTGCCTTACGTTGGTCAGGGTGGAAATCATGATGCCAGACAAGCTGAAGCACTATCTGATTACAAAACATACGGAGTAAATTCTTCCAAGAATTCAAGGTTGAAATTATGCTACAATAGAAGCCGTGGATGAAGAGTAATTTGAAAAATATGACTGAATTGCTGTTTCTTAACTGTTGCCTGTTTAATAAACGTTTAGATGAAAAGCTTCTGCTAATATGGTGATAACACGGTCATCACATTTCTAATGTGCCGTTTCCTTGAATCCACACAAAGAGGAGGTTACAGGTTCTGTGATGAATGCAAACACAAACCTCACCACTCTGATCACACAAATAAATAAACTAGAACCACATCTTATACGTAGGACATGTGCTCTTTAACCGATATAGTTTTGCTAGAATTAGGTTGAAACTTGGACATGTTCTTGGTGCAGTGTACATATTATGTACAGAGACAAAGCTTGTGTATCATCATACATGGTATAGCCAAAGGTATAATGCTGCGTCAGGGCCTGCTGTCAAACAGCGCTGCGGCTGCCTCTCCTGCTCAGAAACACAACACAACGCTCGGCTGCTCTGCCTCTTGTACCTTTCACTCAGAACAGTGAGGCACACTAAAGGTGCAACAGTACTGCCTCAAACAGCCTGCGTGAAAGTGGCTCCTGTCTAACATTGTGGCAGAAAACATCTTTAAACTGAAAACACATTCAAAAATTCACAACAACAAAACACTGAAGGCCTGAAAGCAGTGCGAACAACACAAATGTTCCAGTCTGTCTGATTATCGGATTCACTGGCTAATACTGAAAAATAATCTCAAAGATTCATCTGACAAGGATGTGAAAATAAACACGGAACTTACATTTCAGACCGGACTGAGACGAAACACGTTTCAAGCATCACTATCAAAAAACAAGCAGGTCACAGCCGGCTGCGTCAATCATCAGTTCCTGGAAACATTTGCACTGCTGCGAGCCTGTTTCTGTATTTACAAAGATGTGTGTACTTAATTTGTTGGTGCTTTATCTGTATGCATGTGTTTTACAAAACTCTGCTGCACGCCCCAAGACACCAGTGTGAAGTTGTGTGAAGAAAAATAAACACATGAAGCGACTTCTCACTTGTGTCAATCTATGACAAGAGTTAATTGATCAGCTGAAGAACTGTCGATAAAAACCCTATTCATATGATTTTAGATGTTAAAATTAAAACTGTTTTTCAAATCAATTTAGTGAGATAAAGAAGTGATCACAAACAACCTTAAAAAACACAGACAATAAAAGCATGAACTGTGTTTAATAAACTTTACACAGACTTCTCAGAATGAAACAAAATGCAAACAAACCAAAGACACCACAAAACAAACCATCAGGCCCCTGCAGCTGACCCCTCTTACATCCTACAAACTTTGATAAGCAGCGACTGAAAGTACAACACAAACTTTAGGTGGTCTGACAGCACAGTTTTTCAGCCTGAACGCCATCAGTGCTTTCAGCTTTACAAACAACAACTTTGACACAACAGTGACAATGTCTCAGTGCAGCCCTAACTACCCCAACAAACATGATGCTGATGCATCACTTCAGCTGCTGACAGCCAAATCTGTGCTGCTCACACCTCCAGACTACAAAGTGACACTTCACAGCATCAAAGCAGCAGACAGTTCAGCATCCCCTCCTCATCTACTATGTATAACAACGAATAAACTAAAATTAAAAAAAAGAAGAAGAAGTCTCACCTGAGAGTGGAAATTAGCCATGGTCGTCGTCTCTATGTCCTTCTTCCCCAACACCTCCATCTTCACTGGTGCGTTGGGAAATTTGTAGGAGAAGTAATCCAGGAAGTCTGGGAGGTAGGACGCTGCTCCGTGGATGATTCCCATCACAAAACAGGCAGCCTGGGCCTCGTCCTCGCTGAACGACAGGGTCACAAACTCCTGGGCGAAGCGCTGCATCTCAGCTGGAGTCAGACAGGAGAGCTGCTCACTGTAGGCGTGCGCCACCGACGCGCCTCCATTAGCCTGCTGCTCGATGTGGATCAAATGGCCAAACTCCAGCCCAGGTAGGCCTGGTGCGGGCATGCAGAGGAGCGGTGAGGTGAAGCCGAGCCTGTCCCGGACCACAGACATGGAAGTGGAGGTAGCAGCAGAAACAGCAGGATCGTGGTGATGCTGTGCTGTGGTGTGAATTAGACTACTGCTATTGTTCCCGTTAATTCGACTAAGGAACTCAGGCAGAGCCAGAGACACCCCTGAGCACACGGTCTGGCAAGAGCGGTGATACATTTTGGGCCGGCTGTGCCTCTCTTTCACCCGCTCGCCATCTTTGTGCTTCTTTTTCTTCTTCTTCTTGAGCTTTTTCAGCAGGAGGTCTTCTTCTGATCCGACTTTGGGCTTCTCCTTGGACTCTGTAAGAGAGGACAAGAATGTTCACAGTACAGCTACACGGTTGTCTCACTATAGAGGTTTCTCAGGATTTCAGAGAAAATGTTTTAGACATGTTCTGTTAGGTTACATTAACAGTGACAGTAAATGTTTTCTTCTTGTTTTTGTTTTTTAATTTAAAATTTCTGACAAATTCTTTTAAATCAGACATTTAATACATGAACTGAACTATTATTATTATTATTATTATTATAA
>JAVQJX010195453.1:0-11691 GCA_036025115.1 Ambassis agassizii
CGATCTTTAAGATGCTCTATTGTTATTTTCGTGTTCAGGTATTTTATCACTTTCAGGTCTTGCTCTGTTTAAATCCACACATAGTGACCACTTTTCTTATACAGACGAGAGAAAAAAAAAACATGCCCAAATTGTGGAAATCTAATAAAAGCTGCTTACTGTTTGAGAATCGGAGACCTCAGTTCCTGCTGTGTTGCAAGTAGTGATGGCAGCTGAAAACAAGTCAATGTTAATATAGAAGGAAGAAATACACATATTATAAAGTGGTGTCTGAAGGGGGTTACCTGAGCACTGGGGAAACCTGAGTCCAGAGGCACAGCGGTCACACAGCTGGCCGACCACACCTGGGAGACACAGGCACTGACCCGATAATGGGTTGCATATTGTGCTGTAGGAGCCTTCCTGTGAACACCGGCAGGCTGGGGACAGTAAATGGGTGGTGTTACTATAGTTTTAAGATGACTCTTGAGATGTTTATTTTAGGGAATCTGGTTTGTCTAAATGATTCCCAGCTGTCTATTCTTGGGAATATGATTCCATACAAGGAAAAAGTCCATGTATATATCAGATGTTCAGCTCTGTGTGAACCACTGTCTTGCTGATTGTGTTTAAAAACATCAATGCAGATGATGAATTGGGATGTTGCAGCTTGCTGTGGGAGAATGAGGATGTGTTTTCCGGAGTCATGAGAAGAGGCCACAGTTAATGCAGTGGAACCAGACGTTACATTTTTTCCACCAACACTCAGATCAGCAGAGGTCACATGCCCCCATCGGGTTTATCTATCATAGTTACACTATCATAGTCACATTGTTATTTATCACGCATAAAAAAGGAATCAAACCCACTCACCAGCACAGTCTGGATAGCCATAGTAACCTGGTGCACATTCATCACAGTCCTGGCCTCCATAGTTGGGGAGGCAAACACACTGACCATTAGGACTGCACACTCTGTCAGCCACACCGGCTCCATCACAGAGACATGCTGAGAAACGGAAAAATATAATACATAAAAACAGTAATTGCGTTCAAGCAAGGATCATTAATATGAACCTAGAACCTTTGTTTATGATTAGATTATATTAGATGGTGATTCTCTTACCCTGGCAGTTTGGGAAGGAGTGGTAACCATAGCGACAGCGGTCACATCGCGCCCCCTCCACACCCTGACGGCACAGACAGCGTCCAGCTGTATCACACACCCCATACAAAGTCCCTCTGGTGTCACAGTTACATGCTGTAAACAAAACATGAACAATGTGAAGTAAACAAATGAACAAATCCCAAAGTGTCCTAAATTCAAATAAGTAACCTGCTTAAGCATGAGGTCTGATTACAAATGAGCTGGAGCTCTGCCTTCAGTCCAACTTGACAACAAAGAATGACAAAAACTTCCATCAGCTCATTTTATTCTCATTTTGTGACACACAATAGTACAGCTACACTGGTGCCTACGTCCTGCCAAGCCTCGCCTGTTATCGGTATGTGAATAGACTTGGCACTAAGACAGAGCCAGAGAGACTGCTGCTGTTTTCTTCCCTTAGTAGTAAACATTAGCGGCTGTTGATGAATGGCATATTATGAAGCAGACATGTTAAATTATTTTTGTTTACATGTCAAGACAAGATTATTGACAACATTAATGCCACAAGTCTCTGTTTTAACACAAATTGTGACATTACTAATATTGGATTTCCCAGCTTGAAGGAAACTAGAAATGAGAATATAGACCAGGGGCCATCCTAATATTAGACTGGTTAGTTCTCACTGAAAAATCCCAGATGACTGATGTTGCTATCATGAGAGGACAAAGATCACATGTGCTTAAATCCACACTGAGGCTTTAAAAAATAAGTCTATTATGTCGAACAACTGCATGGTCTCTGCATTTTCATATATCATACCAGCACCTCAAAATTATGATATCAGTTATGACTTGATAAGTTATAGTAGGGGCCAGTTTCATTCATTCATTTCATATTCATTTTTTTCATTTACACATTTGGATCATCTATAACAGATATCAACAATCTCCTCATTGTTTGGATAGTAAAATATCCATCAAACATACAAAAACTGGACACCTTATTGACTTTGATCTTTATTATTTGATCTTAATCTTGTTATTTATGCAACAAGAGCTACGTGCCCACATCTTCTTTTATGTACCTGAGGTCACAAACTACAGACGTGACGGCATATTAAACCTTTACTTGTCTAACCTCTAACACACACAGACTTCAGCTCTTAACACAGCCAGCCTTACATGGTCCTTTAAAAGCCACTTTTAACAGCCCGGACTGCCAGTAAGTAAATGTGACACATGCGATAAAAAACAACCCCATCCTGTAAAAAAGCTTTTCAAGAGGACCCCATATCAAAGCAGTTAACATTGCACAGTCCAGAAGCACTTCATATGTGTCTTATCATACTCACGCCGGCAGCTGGGTGCACCAAAATAACCCGGTGGACATGCAATGGGAACTGTAGAGAAAAAAAATATTTGAAATATATTTTTTTAGATGCAGACATGTCACATTATAAAACCTTGTGTAATGAACTTACCGACAATAGGACCTGCAGGGGATTTGGTGGTTGCTGGGTACACAGGATAACCTGCAAAAGAAAAAAGTGTTGCCTTTGCTGCTGTTACAGCATTTTGAAATGTACCATTATGTACTGTCAGCTGTGGGCTTTTGTTGGTGGTTGTGGTTATTTGTTTTTGACAGTCAGAGTTGGTGCAGAAATTTCATTCGACAAAGAAGAATCTCTTGAAATGAAGTTAGCCTCCTAATTACTGTCAACATGTTTAGTCTAGTTGATGAGTGCTGGTGCTGGCAGAGACCTTCTTTAAATTAGTATGAGTTATTATGGGTAATGACATAAGCAACAAACACCCCAGACACGTCTACATCTGCTGAGTTTTTATGTGCATGATAAAAATTTAGATGATACCAAAACTCAACATTACAGGAGGAGGGAATTACATGAATAAAAAGTCAATTTTAGTCGATTCTGCTTGTGAAAACAAGCAAGTGAATTTCAGTTAGACGTTCAAATTCTCGGAACACAGAAAATTCTGTAGCAAGTTCACACAGGGATCTTTAAAAAAGGCTTATGTCAGTCAAAGACAAGAAAAAAAAACACCTGCATGACGAGACAAAATTACTTGAAAGATGAAAGACTGTGTGGCTCTGTGAACCCTTACAGTCTGCACTCGTAATCAGATCAATGAGATAAAATGGGGAAATTCTCCTTGTGTGTGTAGGTTTGTGTTTATATGTTATTGTGGTATATGCAATGTGAAATAATATATTTTTGTAAAAAAAGGTATTGCCAAAATAAAAGTGCCTTTAGGGGGAAAACTGAAGGCTGATTCACAAAGGAAGGGCTGAGTTTGACAGACTGAGCACCCAAACACACACAGGTTTCCCATTAGCTAAGATTAAAAATGACAGCAGCTTAATCTGACAGTGTGTTTTTGTGAAATGAACACCTAGGTCACTTTACTGCAAAAGTAATTGTAGCAAATTCTGGATCATTGGACCAACACACATGAAAAATGACAGAAAGGAGCATGAGGGAATACAAAGTGAGGGTTCACTGAGAGGCAGGTAACAGGCACACAGAGACTGAGACGAACTTTCAGTTTTGCACTTCTGCCAGCATTGCACATGTACTAAACACATGCAAACCACACTTACGTATGCACTCGGGGTAGTGATAGTATCCATCAGCACAGCGGTTGCAGTTTTCTCCAGCAAACTGTGGCTTGCAGATACACTTTCCAGACCCCATTTCACATCTGGCTGTTGTCCTTTCATCACATCTGCAGCCTGTTGGATATCACATCATTATATGACAAATAAATCAACATGTCTATATTATGCACTGAGAGAAAATAAAAAGCACTGACTGCACATTGTCTGTCTTAATTTGTGTCTTAATAAGCTCTCAGGCGCTTATCATGTCAAAATGAGGCATTGTAAAAGCAAATAATGACACAAAATTTACTGACTCTGAGCATCTTCCGCTGCTAAGCTGACTTAATTGAGTTTGTGGGTTCTATGGTTTACTTTTCAAAGTGCTGAGGGCAACCAGTTTAATTCCTCTACTTTGCAATGTCCAAACACAACTGGCAGCTATTTATACCACGAGGAACAGCCAGAGACCATTAAAGTAATGTAAACAATGGCAGAGCCCAGTTTAGCATTAATACTAGAGCTGGTGCCATTCAAGTCTGTCTAAAAACAAGAGTCTGGCGCCTTTCTTTGAATAAAACTCTTGTTTTGTCTTTACTTGTTAGTCATACATACTGTAGGTCAAATGCTTACATGGTGACATTGAGGTTAGTCCCTACATGTATTTATTTAGTTTATGTCTCTTTTTTATGAATGAGAGCAGCAGGAATAGGTCACTAAGTACAATTTATTATGTGCAAAGGTCAATATGTTTTGGCTAATCTGTCTGCATTAAGGAATGTCATGAATTTATCTTCGGGTTAAACCTGGACATGCTCTGTGTGACCTTACTTTGGAGACATATCTATCCTTATCTGGGAGTCAGGAAAATGTTCTTAATGTGAATTGCTGTGAGAACACATTCAGAATTGGGTGAAAGTGTAAGAGCCTTCAAAGCCTTTCTCATCCTTTGCCAGAATTTAACAAGAATTCCTCTTTTTTGGCATCACATTGAATATTCCTGTTTGGTATTAAACACAGGTTTACACATGTGGCCTCAGTGGACATGTAGAAAACAGTAATAATGCTCTTACACATAAGTCACTGTCAATTACATAAAAAAATACAAGAAACAAAACATTTCAGACACAAATCAGCTTACACACACATCTAGCCAACAATTCCCCCAAAGTGCTGCCAACAGTCAGAGACTTGCAAAACAACGTTCTTCAAAAGACCATGTAGAGCTTAAAACCGAGCCGCAGGTCAAACAGAGGGCAAATGAGAAAAAAAGACTTACGTATGCATCCGGTGGCAGACTCAGGAGGAACTCCATACGGTCTGTAGAAGCCTTCGATGCATCTCTCACAATTCACACCTGCAGTGTTGTGCTAAAAAAAAAAACAATATAATATTAAAGAATGACCCACACAAGTCCAACAGAAAACAAAGGTACATGATCACTACATCTACAACTGTACATCCATATAGTTTACAAAATTACAAAATTTGTCTCTCTATATCTGCATCACATTCCAGGTTGTGCCATGTTAACACAACTTTATTTTGGCAGAAAATGAACTTCTTGGAATGACAAAAAGAAAGTGTAAGTTTGTCTTGGCCTCACAAACCAGTTTGCACAAGTTGAAGAGTAAATGGTGCAAAACTTAATAGAGATAAAACACACAAAGACACACAAACACATGGAATCTTTCTTCCTTTTTTTTTTTTAATTCTCTCTCCACCCTAACAACCACACAGACACATGTGCACACAAGAATCAGTTTAGACTTGATATGTATTTCATACCTGGCAGTTGATGCACACTCCTCCTCCGTCATACCTGCCAAAGGTGTCTAAACTTGCTCCCCTCTTTTCCACCTCTGGGTCATAATAACAGTCAAAGGCATGGGAGAAACACTGGCAGGCTGATGAGGAAACCCCCGGCACACACAGAAACACACAGAATTATTTGATATTCTCAGCAAATTACCACCAATCCCCCATCTGTATTTAAGCACCTTAAGCTTCTAATTCTGCAAAAGAGAGTTGTTAAATCTTAAAGGAAACTATAAAATCCACACCAAATAAGACAGTACATCCTCTTCCTGTGTACCTCCCCCGTGTCTCATTATAAATGGTTATGGAGCATAAGTGCACTGATTGGATTACAGATCTTCTTCATCTTTCTCTCTTTGCTTAGGTGGATGCCCTGAGGTCGTATTTCATGAAGGGAAAATTTGTCAACAGTCCAGAGTAATTAGATTCCAGCTGACACTGCTGGCTGACTGGAAGGCTCGCTGATAAGCTTTCACCATCTCGGTTGGCGCAGGCCTGGCTAGCCGATTAGCTAAGTAGACAAAAAGCAGTTATCCCAGAGGTAGTCGGGCACTGCGCTGATCATCACACACACACACACACCATATGAGGAATGTCCTCTCAACTCTTCACTGAGGCTCACTGCAATACCATATGAGGGCATCCACAGAACCAGGCATTAAATATCAGAGGCGAGAGGACACTTCAGCCCTCTCCGGGGGTCGTAATTCAGGGAGCCAGCACAGTGTGGGTTTTGTTTACACATCAAATGAAGTAGTACATGGACACTTACGCTGACACTCATTCGGGCTGTCAACAGTTGCAGCACGCCACGGCTTCTGGTTGAAGCCTGGACAGCAGCGGTCACATGACTCACCGCAGGTGTTGTGCTGACACTCACACTGGAGTCTGATAAAAAGAGATGAGACACACAAAACCTAGCAAGGTTATTTAAACCTAATAAAACTGACATGGTGAAAATAGCAATATTAAAAACAGAATTAACAGGTTGATCCAAATTTGATCTCAAATCCCGGGTTGGGAGAGCTGCTGTGTGTAAGACTACAGATCAATGACAACATCAGCAAATTTGCCACATTTGCATCCAAGGACTACGTGTGTTTAAATGTAATAGGAGAATATGAAGATAAAGGTTTCCGAGACCTTCAGTCACCTTATCACCAATTCTATCTGTGCTGTTTAGCTGATGACAGCTTCATTCAACAGAACAAAGCGGTCACAGTGAATCATCCTGTGTTGTTCTGTTGTTTAGCTGTTGGGTTAAACCAGGTCTTTATCACTCATCTTGCCATTTTACCAACCATGTCAGAGACAGTAAATAGAAACTAAAACAAGCTGATTTTCACTATGGTGACATCATGTAGAAAACATATGAGATAATTGTCATTCCTCATGAACAACTCATTGTAACTGATTCTATCAGCTACACTTCATATAATAGATTTGGCTACATTTCTTGTTTCTATCCTATGTCTGCAAAATGAAGCCACACAGTGGGTGACCACTATACAACAGGTACAGTTCAAATTAATAAATATAAACAAAGGAAATCAAGTCCCTTGTTGAGTTTTAAATTCCAGTGTTATGTGTTGGAATGATGGATGGATGGATGGATGGATGGATGGATGGATGGATGGATGGATGGATGGATGGATGCTTTATTGATCCCCAAGGGAAATTCAGGTATCCAGTAGCAACATTGGTACATACATCATACCACACTTGAATGGTATATACACTAGGTAATAAAGAATGCTTGCATGATTCAAGATAAACAATCATTACAGAAGTGAAGTGTTGCTAACCTGTTTGGGTTGTCCTGGAAACGTCCGCCACCGCACACCTGTGCATGCCCATGACAGACGCAACGCCCGCCGATGCTGATGTCTTTGATACTGTAGTAATACTGTCAGCCAAGACAGAAAACAATCTTATCATTGGCTCAATTACAAAAGTAATAGCAGCCTTATCTGTTACATCACCCACACCAAAACAAACGTCTGCTAGGCAGCAGAAGTCAGAGATGTTGGCGCACATAAGCTTAAACTATGACCTGCGAGTTGAAGCCAGTTTTATAGGGTGAAGTCTATAAAACATCAACAGCTGGAAGCACTGACATACTGTGTATTAGAAGACGTAAAGAGCTGCTTCAGACATAAGTATTCAAAACTGCTGGCTTTTATTGATATATTTTCTACTACATTAATAAAAAGGGGCCACATATCACATGTGCTGGGATTTTTCCAGACCTGTCTCTGTCTATAGAATTACCACGATGACTGGACAGACAAATCTGGCATCACAGATGAGTGTGTGTGTGAGCAGGTTTGTGTGTTTGTGTCAGCAAAAAGGAAGCTGGCAGGTAGGTGGTGCAAAGCAGTAAATCTGGCTCGCACAAATGGGAAACAAGAGCGTGCCAGCATGACACCTCGGTGTGAGGTTGTACAGTATGTGTCTCACCCTGCGTGTGACGGTGGGGTCCCTCTGGGCCTTCGAGATGAGGTGGCCAAGCAGGGTGCTAGTACGCAGGAAGTGGAGGCGGATGTTGGTTGCTTTTGTGAAGTCTCGCAGCAACGGTGAGTAAGTGAAGTTTTTGGACCCCGGCCGGCCATTGACCAGAGACACCACAATCTGAAAGACAGGGAGAGAGTTCATTTCACAAAGACACCTTATAAATGTAGCATCTCTGGTTAAAGTTGGTGTTTTACCTCTCCGTTCTCCAAAGGAACGATCCGCGAGTATTCTGTGGTGCAGAGCTGATCATCATCGTTTAATATACGAGCATTGGGCTGCTTTCCAAACCTTTCAATACACTCACGCTTTGAGTCTGTCCCAAAAAAAAGAGACAAGTTTAAATCAAACCCAGGTGTATTAGTAGACAATTCCAGTAATAGTAAAATTGAACAGAAATCATTCAAGGGGAAAGCACAAGGGTAAGTGCTGCAGTCAAGACGAAGATGAAGTTGGATATGTTTGAAGACTGTAAATTTCATGAGTCACTATGTCTCCAGGCAATCCTTGTGAACAGGTGTGCCCAAATATGAAACATCATAACTTAACTTAAGCTGCTCAAAGTCAGCTGGTATATTTTATATAAATTGGGAGGATATTATGGACACCTGTACTTCCTGCACTGTGTCGGTTAACTTGGATAGTGTACAGCTAAAGAAATGTCCAGAACGTTGCTGAGTTGCAGAAAGAGAATCATTCAGCTGCCATAAATTCCTGCACATATAAGAGAAAAGTGATTTTAAAAAAAATCCCTTTTTATAATAACTAGTCCTTTATCTGGGGATTCTATGTTGGACCTGTAAGTTTAATCGAAATACCTGCCATGTGTTATGAACTTACGTGCAAAATACTGCCATGGTGTGAAGGTTCTCCCGTTGTCCACAGAGCGCTCCAAGACCCACAGGTCAGGACGAGGTGAATTAGCAAACTTGATGAGGACATACGCAACATGGAAAAGCTAAAAAGTAGGACACATAGAGGAGGTTAAACAAAAGGCTGTACAGAGCGGATTTTGGCAAAATGTTGCTGCAGTTTCCTGTCCTCTACTTGCTCAATGAAGCAAGGGCTTGGCCCGGAGTTTTAACAATATTCTTACTTCCTGGATCAGTTTGGTTTTTGTATTTACATAAAATCAGCACATGATTAACAAAATTTCCTTAAATCTTAACTTCAGTTATATCTGTGTGGAATACAGGAAACAAATCACCAACATAAACTCAATAAAAAGTGGTGCAGGTGCAGCCAGGTTAGTGAAAAGACACCAGCTAAGCCCACATGATCTCTGTCTGTTCCCTGAACTCTTTATCTCTACCTCCCATCAGAATATACAGTCCATACAAGGGCAGCAAATCATGCCAATGATTGTTTCTGCCAACAGTGAGTTCTCTTTCAGACTCATGATTCTAAGTGCTGAACATTTCCTTTACAGTTCGTCAACATCATCAAGGCCTAAAAGCGGGTGACTTCATTCTGATTGAACATTGTACCATTCAAATAATCTAGGCTCTCTTTGTACCATCTGGCACGGACTTACAGACTTTAGACCCTGTGACACCAGCTTGCACGTGACACCTGCAGTGTCAGTAAAAAGCCTCACCTACAGTATATCACCACACCCTGTCACAGGCTGAAAGTTGCTTTAACTACAAACTTGGCAAAGATCCTGAAACAACATTTAAAATGGCTCGAACACACAGAGACCCTGGAGCTGTAAATACTGAACCTACAGCACCTCAGGACTGATGTAATGAATGAATATTGTGTACATAATATATTGTAACTCTGTTTAAATAAGACAGTTCTGTTCGAGCAGGATGAAGGCAGGCCCACACTCGTCCAGCATCCCTCAGCAAACTGATGAAAACCCCAGCAGGCATTTCAAATATTTAGGTTCTCTCTCTCTCTCTTTTCTTTCCTTGCATGAGGCAACGAGCTATACTAACATACTGGAGCAAAGCAAAGCATTGTAAAACCTCTGCTGTGGAGTCAAGAGGACCCACAATTTTCTCCCCAGACCCTAAAAGACTCAAGTTCAAGGAGCTTTTGGGCTGACAAATTGTGAGAAAGTTCAGAGGTCAGCTAAGGAACTGTTTGGCCTTGTATTCTGCAGACTTGCAACAATCCCTAATAACTAACAACAAAATCATTAAGTTGGAGGCATAGTTTATGACTTCACTATTGTCTTTTAATCAGTGTTGCTTATGGGGGGGCATTGAGGGTGTAAGTAAATAAAACAACTTGGAACACCTCCTCCTAACCACAGCTCTGCATGGGGTGTGTCCTGAAATTAATCAAAGAACATTGCCACCCACATGCAACTGATTGCACAACTAACAAAAAAAAGAGACACAATAAGTGGGCGCAATCTAAAAATAAAAATAAGGAGCTGCCTACTATCAATATGCCAGTTCTGCTGAGGACCAGGAGGAAGTTTGGTTCACACGAACGGCAATGGCTTTCACAGAGGGCCAGGCGGAAGGGATGCAGAAGGGGGAGAAGGCAGGAAGGAAGAGATGGCTAGAGACGTGCTGGCTGGCATGCAGACCCATCTCAGATTCCAAACATAGCGCCACATTCCCCTTCCCTCCTAATGCCCCCAAAGCACAGCATGCCGCTGCTTTCAGGAACCTGTCACTGGCAGCAGTGAAAATCTTCACCACCACTTGCCATGATAGAGATGGTAACTAAAGTAGATTGCAAGAAAAATAATATTTATCACATTTAAAAATAATTCTAGCACAGTGAGTATTTTTGGGCCATTCTGTTGTTCAGTGCAATAATAAAAAGAGAAGGATAAACCTCATACACTAACTGAAGGGTCAGTGTGTTGTTTTACATTTGTTTCTACACAGAAACAAAGCATTTGTAATATGCCAAACAGAGCTGAGTATCCCTTACCCTGCAGGGCAGCTGGATTCTTGGGAGATTTGTGAGATCACAAACACACAAATCCATCGTGCAAGCCTCAAGCTATGTGCTTATGAGCATCATGTTAGGATTTTGTCCACGTTTCAGTCAACTGTTACACTGCTTCTTTACATGAAGGATTATTATTTCCTTTTGCTGCTAAAGAAAGTCTAAATGAAAAAAAAAATGGAATATAACACTATTTTGAAAATTTTGACTTGATGCCAAGTTGGCAAGCAAACAAAACCCAGTCATTGACATATAGTGTGATCTTGGAAGTAAGAGGCCCATAGTGGCATGACTGTGCCTAATTTCAGTCCAAACACACACTCCTGAAATATGTCCAGAGCTCACGTATTGTTTGGAGGGAGCATGAAATATTGTGATGGCATGCTGTGAATATGAGCAGAGGATTCCAGTGGCACAGAAGACATGAAACAGATTGACAAGGCCACAACACTTGGAATAACACTTGAGCAGAGCCACCCAAAGCCCCTCCTAACTCTTGTAGCTTCAGACACTAGAAAACCAAAGAGTGTCATACCAGGAGGTTTAGTATATAGGAGGCTGTGGGTGGGTGTCAGAAAGGTCAAGGGTTGAGCTGTGACAGGTATCGACTGTTTAACAGCTACCCCCATTGCTTTTTACCATCCATTCTTAAATTCCTGACCTTGATCCAGACACACTCCGTATACAAGACGCAAAATATTCAGATCTCCTCTAACCTTCAAAATACACAGCAAAAAAAAAAA
>JAVQJX010195551.1:0-10061 GCA_036025115.1 Ambassis agassizii
ATACAAGTTTGACGAGTACAAAGAATAAAGCTTAATGGCTGTGGAGAAGAGTTTTTCTATCACTTTATTCATCATAATTCTGAACCACCTGACCTCTCGATAATAAATCTTTTGTTGAACTTTCCTGAGCATGACAAGGACTCACTGTGTACATCTCTCTTTAGTTACACACCATTAACTGTACCTCAACCTGGTCGTTCAGTTTGGAGGAGAAGAGAAGAGGAGAGGTACAGTTTCTTAGAGAGGAAACAGGGAGAGGAACCTGAAAAAAAGTGAGCTGTGTATAACAAAAATACCTCACTAAAGATGAGTTTATTCTCTGCACCAGGATTAGAGATGAAACTGAGCAGAGGTAAAAAGACAGGCTTCAAAACCGAAATCTCCTCCGCTTAGTCTTGTATAAAGGTGTTTGCTAAAATTTATATTCTGGAAGGTACAAAAAGCAAAGCAAGCACGAACAAATGCAGCATTGAAACTGTGACTGTGGGTGAAAGTGAGGCAAACTAGGAGTGTGTATCCAAGAGGGAAAACAAGCACATTTTTAGCAGCTAGACAAACAAGTATTGAAATCAGATTCAACCGATACTTCTTTGAAAACAACCTGCAGAAAAGTACATTCTTTTTAAATAACATTATGACTGTATTAAGGAGTGGATTTTGTCAACATAATTCACTTACTTGAACAAAATATGTCTCTGGACACTTTGTTTGTACCTTGTTGACCTTCAAAGTCGTGTTTATGTGTTTGTGTGTAAGAGGATATAAAATCAGAAAAATTGAACTGAGAGAAAGCTATTTTAAGAACGCATGCGCATAACCTTGTGACAAATACACCTGTAGCCCGAACACACAAGTTTTTTTGTTTTGTTTTTTTGCAATGAACACAATTCAGAGAGGGACATTTCATGTGTTGCTAATTTTAGCACATCATATCACTGTTCATATGAATTTTACCTCAATCAAATCAGCAGTGTGTATCCAGGTGCTTGGAGCCCTGCGCCTGCGTACACTGGAGCTTCCACAAACCTGCAAAAAAAAATGGCGTGGATACCATTTTTCTTTTTTTCAAATTTTCATTTTAGGGAAGAACAAAGTTTAGGTTAAAGATGAAAATTCATTGATTGGGTTTAACCACACACTCCTGATCAAAGAGAATATAGACACTTTAATAAAATATAGGATACATAATTAATTATACAGTAGGCTTATGTACAGTAGAACTGTATGCTAATTAAACGTTTTAATAGTAACACGAACACTGTGGTTTATACTCACACTGGTCTTACTTTACACAGCAATATGAAATATACATATAATACAGAACACAAGAATGTGTAATGGGAAAAAAATGGAGGCAAAACTTTAATGAAGGGCAGAAAGAAAAAAAAACTACTGAGCCTCACGATATTTTAATTACAGACAAACGATGCTCCAGGCCCATCAGCGAAGCCTTCTTAGATCTCAAAATTTAACTTGAAAAGATCTTTCAGATATTTATTTCATCTTACGACATACATAAGTCATGAATAATATCTCTATTCATCCCGACATACATTACACCTAGTATACATTCAACACAGACCCCTCTGAGTAGGGCTACATTCAGTAAGACATTTCCTTTAACTTCGCAGGAATAGATTCTAAGGTCAGAAGAGTCAACACGCAGATTTTCATTTAAAAAAAAATCTTTTGTCGTTTTTTTTTTGTCTAACTTAAGATAGATATCTTTAATAATTATGCAACACGGCGAACAATTAAGCATATGCACTTTGTTCGTACAGTATAACTCACTGTGTGGGGATGTAAACCCAACAGGCCTCACAACAACATATAAAGCTCGCCACATTTCGCAATAGGATGACTGAGGACACCTCACAAAATATCTGAAACAACATTCACAAAGTACAGAGAGTATTAAGAGTTACGGCTGTAAGTTTTAGGCTACAACATGAAAAAAAAAAAAAACAGGCCCAGAAGAAATAAAAATGTAAGCCGCCCTCATGTGTCCCATTAAGAACTCAGAGAGACGGGATGTTATTACACTGCTTTGATGGGAAGGAGTCCACGCCGCTGTGGCATGTGTACCATCCATTGACAATACTTTTCTGAAAGGGAGAAGTGGAAGAGAAGGTTCTTGAGCTCTGGCTGAAAGGGTGACCTGTCTGGCCGCAGGGATACTGGGATGACTGGGACCTGTAGCTGCCTCTCTGTAACAACAAAGGGTCCAAGAGGGGCTGTGACCTGTGTGTGGAGTAGTCCAAACTGCTGTCAAACGTGTGATGGAAACGTGACCTCGGGGTCGACTCGTCTCGACTCTCAGGGGACATAGGGACATCTTGAGTGGAGGTGGGTGGATGAGGGGGGCTGATCTGGTTTCCATCCGACACTCGGGTTGACCTGCCCTCCGAAATGTGACCCCCGTCACCAGGACGCGCGTCTCCTCCACCGCCACTGCCGCCGCCGCCGCCTTTGGCGATGTGGGCCTTGTTGCAGTGGAGCTTCATATGCTTTCGCAGAGAGCTTGGGTGGGTGTAACACTTGTCGCAGCCCCTGACCTTGCACATGTAGGGTTTATCGCTGGAGTGCACATGAGAGTGCTTCTTTCTGTCGCTGCTGTTCGCAAACCTCCGGTTGCAGCCCTCGAACTCACATTTAAAAGGTTTTTCACCTGAAGAGAGAAATAACGGCGTGTTACGGAAATGCTTGAAGGCCGGCTCACGTTGTGCTGTGCCGTAAACTAATATTGACACAGCCTATAGGTCAATGAATGTGCACTCCTTAAGGCCAGATTACATAAAATGGTCACTCTAAATGTACTCACTTAACAGGCCACATCGAGCCTCATTAAAATGTTTTAGGATACAACATCTTTAGGACAAATGCGCAGAAACTACTTGCTGAAACTTTGCTGGAGCTTTAAGTAGGTCTATAGAGGCAACAAGTGCGCGCAGTTTATCTCCGGACTAAAATCAACAAGGCAGCAGTTAAACGTGCATTCAATTAACCTGTGACGGCAATTGCAAAAAGATTTGTTTAAATTCAGTCATCATGCATAGAATGAATTATGGCTATCAAGATGCTAATTGATCTTCTTGCAGTAAATTGCCAACAGCTGCGCGCCCCTGTCCCTTCTAAAGGCACACCCTGGACTCATAAATAAAACTTGAACAGTGTCTGCTAAATGATCGTTTTGTACTCCTCCAGTTGATAGATGTGTCTTTTAGAAATTTAAAAAAAAATGTCAACAAAGGTCATTTTTCTGATATGATTGTCTGTAAGTTCAGTTGCGTAATGGCGTGCCATTAAGGGTCAACGCTTTCATTAGCAAAACAATTTACACCAGACGTAAAAAATGGAGTGGGAGAATAATAGTATTTGTCCAATTGACTTTATCCACTTAATTTGTCAAATTGCATTTTAAATGTCTATATTTCATTGTAACCAGACAACGCCAGGCCATGTTGAACAGATGTGAAAATAAGACTTGCAGGATAAATCATTTTAATAGAAGATATTTGAGTCTTTACAGTGATCATTTCTGAAGAAAAAAAAACAAGTCACGTTGTAAAGTGAACTACGTTTTTATAGCACAGTCTCACTGCGTCGTGACAAGTAACAATAGGCCTTTCAAAGTGTACAAATCAAACAAGCACATAAAAGCAATGAACCATCTTTATGACTCATTTAGTTTATATTAACTGAGCTAATCCCTTTCCTCACCTGTTTTTATATTTCCTAACGCAGCACCACTGCCTCTGCATCGCTGTGTGAGCTGCTCTGTTACTCTTCCTGAATCCCTGGGAGGCACAGACAGCGTAAAGGCTACGTCACAACTCTCCGGTGTCCCGGCATTTATTTATTAATTTCACTGAATGAAGTGGGAGAGGCACCCAAACCACTAGGCCTGCTGACTGTACTACTGTCTTACTAGGCCTGTCATCTGGGCTTCCAGCATGGAGACTACACACATGTTTTTGTCCTGCTAAAACCAGACAAGAAAGGAGGACGGCAAGAAGCAGCACAAAAGCTCTGAATAACAACTTGGCCTATACATACTCATTATAATTATAATTATAATCATCAAAATAATAACAATAACAGAAACTACAAATATTTAATTATCATCAGAGATTTAAAAATGTAAAAAAAAATAAGACATTTGCCAAAATGCCCACAGTTGTAAAAAATATGAAATAAATAATAATAATACACGTATACATTACCATCAAGTATTATTATTATTATTATTATTATTATTATTATTATTATTAATAACTATTATGACTGACCTGTATGAGTCCTCTTGTGGATCTTGAGATTTTCTGATCTTGCAAAAACTTTCTCACAGCCGTGAAATGGGCAGGGGAAAGGCTTTTCCCCTGTGTGGACTCTGACGTGGTTCACCAGCTTATATTTGGCTTTGAAAGGCTTTCTGTCTCTCGGACAATTCTCCCAGTGACACACGTATTCAGAGTGTTCTGGTCCTCCGACATGCTCCACTGTCACATGGGTGACAAGTTCATACATGGTCCCGAAGGCTCTGGAGCAGGGCAGCTTTCCAGACGCCTCTTGGCCGTCACTCCACTTACACACCAGCTCATGCTTCACTGTTTGCTTAGAGCACCTGAGGAAAGCGTCTCCTCCTCCACGCTGAATTGCCATATTCAGAGGTTTATACAGCCCCAGGAACTGTGTGACAAGCTGCTGGCTGTTTCCCTTGGGGCTGATAGTTTGCCCATAAGGGTGAGTCCGGGTGAGGAGGTCGCCAGGTAGACCCAGCATCATCTGGCTGCCGAGATCCCTGGACGCGTCGGTGGATGCATGGGCCTGCTCCTGATAACTTGTGAAAAAAGTGTGGCTTCTGTTGTCTCTGCAGCCAGAAAAGTCACGATACCTTCCAATCCCGCCATGTTGGTTAGCTCTTGATGCCAGTTGATCAGTGACGGGTGGCATGCCGGCTCCAGAAAGATTGGCTCCAATGATAATGCCCCTAGGGCTGTGCTCTAACCGGTGACTGGGATATCCAGAGTCTGAAAAATTGGGAACCGAATGGTCAACATATGCACTGGACCTCGTCTCGGGGTAGTCTCGCAAATTGTGCGAGGGGCAGAGTTTTAAGGAACTGCCAGTGGGGTGTCCCATGTGCTCTCCTGCCAAAGGTGGCAGCACCACGCTGGGTTCAGTATTGCTCTCCCCGGGGTTGACGCAAGAGAGAGGGCAGCCACTAAACCTCGAAAGGCTTGTCATGTTTTGCTGTGAGTTTGGCTATGAGTTTGCAAAATCAAACCAATGCAGCACTCAGGATACACCTAGAAATTCTGTTCCCATTTTCCTTGTTGTATATCATCTGCATGTGAAATTCTTGGCCGTGAACTTCGCAGAAGTAGGAACCAGACTCAATTTCGTTAAAGTTGGTGTGAGTCCCATGCCGTTCACTTTGCCCTCTTGATTTGTGGCAATAACCGTGGTAGTAAAAATGCTTCGAAACAGGCCATGGTGCAATATAAAAGCACAGCAGGCAAACCTGCTTTTAAAAAGGGAGCTTTGGGATTGGTTGGAATGCGCCGTGATTGACAGGCGCTGGGTTTGTTTTAAAAGGGACACGCAGGCGTTCACTGCACGACTCCGTTTTCAAATATCGCAGAGAAAATGCTTTGAAATGTGCCGCGATACTCCCAAATATTGCCTGCCTCTTTAACTTCAGGCTCCCTCTTACAAGACCCCTTCTCTAAATCTCTGCATATAGCAGGGGAAACGCTCAGGTTTTACGCGTAATACTAATCATCTGACTGAAGTCAAGTGATTAAACGCAGACACGATCACAACACAACACAATCACAGTCTGCACCGTCTTTTATTTCACTGCAATCTTGACAAAGCAAATGTCCTGCTCCTGCCTGGAATAATAAGTCTTTGCGTGTCCAGGCCAATTATTGTCAAGACTTTGCACTCTGAGTGGAATGCCACCTTTGAAAACCAGTTAAAAGTTACAGAAAAGTGGCCCCAAACCTAACATTTTAATCAGAATTTAAAATGTCTTTGCACATCAATAATCTGTCCACAAAGAAACATTTTTATTTGATTACTGAGCTTTCATGGGTTGATGCTAGACACTTTTATTTTAGGGGGCATTTTCGTGAAGGAAAGAAAAAAAGAAAAAAAAAAGAAAACTTTGTTAAAGCAACAAGTAGGTCTGCATAGCAAGCACTGATTTTTATGATCATCTCACTGGGAAAACATTTTCAAGCAGTGTCATTAGTCATTACCTTCAGAACAAAATGTACTATTTTACCTAAGAGTCTACAATAAAGTCTCTTTTCAATGCCAAAGCTCTTCCTCATTAAGCTTATATAAATTAATAATCTCTAAATATGTAGCAAGCCTCTTGCTGGCTGGCACAACATGTAAAAAAGGTTATGTAAAATGTAAATTTAAAATGTGACACAGAGCAGTGGAAAGGCTTCACTGTTCCAAGGAAACTCAGATAAACTTCCTTTGGGGTGCTGTGAGGACAAGCAGCTCTGCTCGCTGCTCCATACTGAGTGCAGCACATATTCCTGCACGTCTCACACACTCACTCTGACATGGCTCTGGCTTTAATACAGCACTATTCTTTTTAATTGTTGTTTTTATTTACATGTAAACATCACACATAGACTACAGACCCTTAATTTGAAGCTTAAATATTCTAAAGGTTACAACCTTCCTTATTTACACTTCTGCAAGCAGAAATTTCACAATTTAAAAAATGTAAACAAAAATCAAAAGAAAAAAAATCTTTTTCTCACATTGTTATGCTGACGTCACCTGCAGTGGGTCCTAAGCAGAGACAAAGCAAAAGGGGCCCACTTCACATTAAATGGTGCAAAACAGTCGACAGGCCCAGAACTGGCCTGATTCCGTCATGATTGTAATGGACACTCATGTTTGTTAACCTTTAACCTTGCTGCATTTCCGAAAATGATTGACGGTTCAAGGGCAAAAAACAGAAAGTTTCCAATCTGTCATTTAGAGAGCAAAAAGTACTGACAGAGCCAGCAGTCCAAAAGAGCTGAAGCCAATATCTGCAGCTAAAAAAAGAGAAAAAACTAAGAGGACTTTCCGATTACCTGCATTCTTATGATTTACACCTTATCTATTAATACATTTACATTTTTTATAACAGCAAGTAAGAAGTGCTTCACACTTTAATAAACCCGTATTATATTTTTTATAATATACTGATAAAACAATAATATTACTAAATGCTTAAATGTTGAAATAGCCCTTTAAGTGATCATGATTCCATTACTTTGGCCTAAAAAGCAGTTTACAGATTAAAAATCAACTAATTTCTTTGCACAATGAGAACATGATAAGCTAAATAAGTATTTCAAATACTGCACTTAATGTTGAAAATCTGTCAATTACAGCTAACAAAAATGTAATTTTACAAACAGGGAGGTTAACCTTTAAACGATAAACTATAAAATAATTCAAACAAATATTTCACTATTTTCAGTATTATTTGCAAAAAAAAGTGCCAGTGCCCTGCTAGTGTGGCATGTTAAATTTGTAAACTACATCCAAATTTCAGTTTAAATACGTTTGATGTGAGAAATTTTTGCATTTTGACATGTGAAATCTCTTCCAGCCCTGCAGCTTCAAGGGTCCACTCATTTATGTTAGTTGCTTGACAAGCCAGACAAAATCCTACTGACTGCTGCCTACAAAATATCACTCCCTACAACAAAACATTCATGTCAAAGAATAGTCTTTGCACACATAGTCCAAGTCATTTCAGTGTAACATGCTCCAAATGCAGGTGCAATGAAGAGGTAAAATGGAAGTCAAATGTCAGTCAGAAGGGCAGACTTACAGTCTGACTACAGCGTAAAACACCATTTTGTAGAATGAACAGAAAATTCAATGAGTTTAATTTTTTTTAACCGGAGATCCGAATGAGACGACCAAGACTAAAAAAATGACCCTTTCATACAAAGCTATTTGTACAAAGGCAACAAAAGTACACACCTATAATAGCAGTTTGTATAATAATCACCAGGTGTTACACTTGATTAAAATGTAACACAAGACACTAAATTATTTCAAGTATCCACATTCATGTGAGATGTGTGGTTTCTTGTAGTTTGCCTGTGTGTGTATGCGTCTGTTTAAACAGCTGCATGTAGTGTGCACAGACATTATAATGGATGAGAGATGCCGGTGCACGGTCTTGCCATGACTTTATGAAATTTGGATGAATTAACAGGTTTGGGATGAGTCCATTTGGAGACAGATGCTCCTGTAAATCACAGCAAGAAGTCAATTAGCCCTCTCCATCAGCCATATGAAGGCAAACTCCAGGCGCTGTATCACTCAAGGCCCAACTGGCCCTATAATATATACAAGAATATGATCAGTTATCATTTTGTGTACAGTTATAACCCTGTGTTGAATAATAAGAAGCTAACAAGGAGCAATAACACATTTCTCCCATAAAAAAAAACACAAACACTGTACAAAAATATGTCCAAACAGCAAGGCGAAATGGTCGAGCTTTACACTGTGAAATTCCAAATAACAAGAAATTCTTTTTAGCCATTTAAAGCACAAAAATAGTGTAAATCAGCAGCAACACATGCACACACAACAATTATGACATTAAATATAGGTTGCATGCATTGCGAAATAATAGTGCATCGTACAAATATTCTCCATGAAACCTCCAAGCACTTCATAAGTGTACAGAGACAGCATTACTGAGACAAAAAAGCTAACTTAGTTTATCCTGAGAATGTATGGAATCCTACTGGATGATCCTGAACACAGACCAGAACCTAATACTGTGGTGGGCTACGAAGAAAGCACCAGATATGAGAGAGGTGTCCTCCCCATTCAGACTCAAAGAACGATTCATTTTCTTATGAAATCCAGAAACGGACAGACTCTTACACCACCCAACAAATCCTGCAAGTTCATGCAGCACAATGTCCATTAAACCAAAACAAACTCATTCATGTAAAATGTGCCTCAGGGATGAACTGATCATTTTCTATTTAAAATGTAAACACAGAAAATCAGTCACATATGCCAGTGTTTGACAAATGTAAATAATATCAGGCTATGGATTTACATTCTTCAATGGAGATACTAGAAGACCTCACTTTTGTCTGGTCACTATTGAGTTAACTTCAAGTCCACAAACTTGTCTATAGCACTAGCGGCCCTAAGCCAGCCAAGCACAGTGTGGGCTACAGGCCAGACAACAAGGACTAAAAAAAAAAAAAAATACTCAACTCTGCTGTAAGAAAATATAAAGGAGAAGACTGGGCTGCTACAGGACAGTTTGTTTATATACGAAAATACTTATCATGCATCTAGGTCACTTATCAAAAATGCACTGAAATAACCCTTATAGTTGCTGACTATTACATCTAGATAGAATAAATGTATAAATGTGAGCTGTTTACCATTAAAGCTGATGGTTATGTTCTGCTCTTTTCCAACAGCATGGGCCTACTGTCACAGAGGTATGCACACTAAAATATTCTGATATTTTTTAATGTAACGCGCATGCTCAGTTGAAAGAAGATTATGTTATAACCAATGAGGCTATCCCAACGCCCAATGAGGTAATCCCAGCAGAGAGAACTAAATATTTAAAAGATATATACCGCAGTCCTGCAGAATAACCTGCTGTAATTTAACATCATTTAAATTATCAACAAAGGTGTGACTTTAGAATTTTAAAAAAATCAGTCTTCCACAGAAAATGCATTCACAAGAAAAATAAAAAAAAAATCAACATAACAAAAACACCAAATTTGTGCAGATGCAAAACTTGTGTGGCAAATTTACAAATTTTTAAGACACGTTTAGAAAAAAACATAATGAAAATGTCAAAGTGAAGGGCATCATGTTCGAGGAGCGATGTCAAATATTTGGGGGAAAATAACTGGCGTGCATGTGTGTGTGTGTGTGTGTGTGTGTGTGTGTGTGTGTGTGTGTGTGTGTGTGTGTGTGTGTGTGTGTGTGTGTGTGTGTGTGTGTGTGTGTGTGTGTGTGTGTGTGTGTGTGTG
>JAVQJX010195610.1:0-10383 GCA_036025115.1 Ambassis agassizii
ATATAAAGTGCTTATCTTCTCAAAACTTTATGGATCAATCTCTTCCAAATACCACAATATCAAAGTTAAAAGTAAAATAGGAATAAAGAGGAATATATGTGGGGAAAAAAAATATTCCAACGGTGTATCCTCATTATCAGTGTGGTCTTCTTGCCCTCCCATCTCCTTTGGAACCCAGGAAATGACTAATCTTACCCTCTTATTTTTTTCCATGTTGACTCTTCTTCATTAAAAAGTAGAACAATGGGTATTGTCTGAGGCGCAGAGGGTGAACAGTGGCTGAATCCCGTGCATCAGGCCCACGGAACAGAGCTGCTCTTTATTCTGTGGGGAGCCCAAGACGGAGCCTGGCACTGGACCCAGACCCGGCAGGAGAGTGGCTACCACACATACCCATATGTGTGTGTGTGTGTATTTGTTTCTGCTGTGTTGGATCCCCAGCATGTTCACCCACCAATTAGCTGTAACAGAGCTGGGCATGAAATGCTCAGGAGGCAGTGACATCCAGCAGCAAGTGTTCTGGCCTTTGCTGCTTCTCAAAAGGGCTGCGAGGTGCTGTGGTGTTAAGAGATAATGTGCTGCTCGAAACCCCGAAACGTAGGCCTGAGGCTTCTTGCCTGGCTGGCGGAGGGTCCGCTGATTATGTGGGAACAGGTCTCTCTTGGCTGTGTGCAAGCACCACTGAGTCGAAACCACTGAGGCTTCAATCAGTATTGTTGTGGTCAGTTCAGTTTTGACATCTACCCGTTTGGGGGTTTGGCTTTCTGTGTGTGTGGCAGAAGCTGTTTAGTACCAAGACTTCAGCATTAAACCTTTGATGCATCATCATACCTGGTGACAGTAGATTTTGAAATTAGATTAGATTAGATAAATAGAAATTAGATAAGTAGATTTTTGGGTGTTGAATATTATGACTGGTTATAGAATTGTCTTCACCTAGAATCATTGAGTTTCAACTTTGCCACAACAATCATGGTGGATAAGGAGCAGGTGTGCAAGAACCAGTCTGGAAAAGACCAGTCAGGTCCTTTCATGTGAGTCTACTGCCAGTCCAGGAGGACCGATCCAAAGTTCACACAAAAGAGTGAGAGAGTGACCACTCTTTGGAGAAGTGCATTATGGTCAGGATCTGTCCAGCATCCAAAGTGGCAGCTGTTTTACAATGTGAGTGAGAGGCCAAAGGGCTGCATGTTTTTGTTGTGAACTCCTAAGAATTAGTTGATGTTTATGTATGCGTGCGTGTCACTGTGACAAATTAGGTGATTTGTTGTGGTGTGAGGATAAGCGTTATCATATGGCATTGAAGTTGTTGTCATTCTTGTTTCAGGGGCCTTGAGGTTTATTTGCGTTACTAGTAATGCAGAATGGTTTGTCTGGTTTGTTTGTTTGTTTGATCTGTCTGCCTCTTACTGTTTTTTTAATGGATGTTAGAGGCAGGTGATAAGTGGGGGCTAACATTTTGTATTAAAATATGTTGTCTTGATCAATATTTACAGCATGTGTTTCTGCCCATAGAAGGCTTTATGTTAAAACTCTCTTTTGTCATGGATCTGAAGTTACTTTGTAAGTTACATTGTATTTTTCTGTTTGAACTGTGTTTCTTCAAACATATGCTGCTTTTGTAGCTGCCACAGTCAAACAGGCAGATTTTGTCGGGTGACAACTTGCCAGAATTAACATCTGCAGAGCAGGGAGGGCCTGATGCATTTGAATGAACTTGAGTGCTCATTGCCAGGGTTTCAATATAGGTCCCGGCCAGAGACAATGCAGTGTTTTCAGGGTACTGGACAGAATACCCAGGACTTTTTACACAGGAAGAAAAGGCCCATGATACTGTGTTGTTTGTGTCTTTAAATTGTCATGTTCCTAAATATGATAATACTTATCTGAAACGCTTGCATTAGTGTCCTTGGGCAAGACACTGAACCCCAACCTGTGGGTGTTAATACTGAAAACATTATGAAGTGTGACCTAAAACAACTCAAGTTTAAAAACACAGTATACAAAAATGCAGATCACATCAAATCCATGTGAGGAGGTCATTTCGCTGTAAAGGACAGATGTGATTGAATACTCATGCAAATTCATCCAAACTGCTCTGTCTGTACTGTGTCCATGTGCAGCACGCCTCAGCGCCTCAGCCTGGTCCACAGGACGGCTGCTCACAGCTGTTGTCTTGATTTTGTTGTTGACATAAAAGTAGTGATGTGGTTTCAAGCTCCCATTCAGCCTTTCTTCACCGGATGAAACGGAAGCACATTTCTGTGGTGGACACCTGCTGTTCACAGTGCATCAGTTATCTCATTAGAAGAAGTGGCCATAAAGCTCTTTGTGATGAATTCTTTAGTGTTTAAAGGATGTGAAGAGAAATCGCTGATGAAATTCTACAGGCTGAAAGTAATCTGACTGGTACTCTGTCAGAAAAATTGGCAGAACTAGAACATAGGACCAAACCAGTGCGGATAAACCCCCTTTCTGATTTATAATATTGTGGAACTGTAACATGGACTCCACCTCAGTCCAGACACTCTTTCGCAACCTTACAACATCTGGTCTGGCCAGAACGCCCCTGTGTTCATGTATCTCTTGTTTTATTTGGACAACTTCCTGCTGCTTCAAACCATCTCCCTAATGTTTCCGCTATTTGGACAACATCCAGTGCTGAAGCTGTTCTATCAAGCCTAAGTGATTTTACCCCCAATGTAAATATGTTCATCTCTCTCCTGCATATTTGCTAACTATAAGGCTGGGTAGATTGGCTTTGCATTGTGGTTTATGGTTGTCCACAATGGAAGTTAATGTTGCATCGTCCCACTTGCAACTGCTGTATTCTATGTATAGGATTCCTGTAGTATTAATTATGTTTTGGCACTCAGTGGGGTACTGTTTATGGTCTATAGTTGAGAAAACCAGGATTCTGTTTAAGTTGATAAAAATGCCATTGGAATGTAGAAAAATAAGCAGCACAAATATTTGAACTCACTATTTGGTCAAGCAGCATACCAATGAACAGCTTCACAAACACATGAACACCCCTGTCCGCTCAGGGGGTCCTGGGGATTACAAAGCTAATCTGAGGACAGACAGGGGACACCTGTGCCCCCAAAGAACGCCAAGGATTACAGATCCACGTTGTGCTAATGAGGGGAGGACAGCTCCGTTTGGATAGCACATGCCTCAGGGGCTGTCCAGCTTCCTTTTCCCTTGAGTAGGCTCTTAAATCTCTGACAGCCTCCCCCATGAACATGACAGATTTTGAATGTTGTGTGGAGCTGCAGGGCTCCTCCATGTCCCCAAAGGGTAAATGAGAAAAGAACTGAAGTGTGATGTTTCATTGCAGTTGTGAAGTCACGTATTGGTACACCTAGGGAGGTGTTTTACAACTCAGAGACTAGCCTGAAGCGCAGTGATAGCCTCATTATTACAAGATATTTAATGGCTGATGAAGCAAGTATCTGGAGAGAAGAGTAGAGCATCCAGTCATTTCCGGAGTATTGAGCAATTTTCAAATATTTGTTATGACTAGTTGTTAATAACTGATGCAAAGAGAGGTTTTCTTGTTGTGGCATGCAGTCTGGTGTCTATGTGGTCATTTGAAAAGACAGCCAGAGGTTTTAAAGGACAGAAATAAATGTGAGGTTGGAACATTGCTTTGAATGATGCAAAAGTATTGCAAAAAGGGTGATTTTGATCAAGATATCAATCAGAAAGACTCGTTTGTTGATGATCAGGGAAGAGAAGGGGGAGTGGGTGAGTCTCACTACAGCCCAGGTCCCTAAAGACAAATCAGTTAGTGCTGTGAAAGATATCTGAGAGGAGGCTGAGAGGTGCTGCTGCAGTTTTTGTCTTTTGTTGTTGTAACATTAAAGGATGTGGACTTGGACCTAGGATAGATGTTTTTATTAATTTTTCAAGTCATACTTAGCTCTTTTTCTTTTCATTCACTTGAGTCAAAAATGGTTTTCATGTCACATCACAGCTGGTATAATTCCCTGAATGTCAAGTGATAATGTGAAAACCAAAATGAGGATTTTAAATGACTTGTTGCCGAATGGGGCAGGTAAGTCCAGGGTTTTGTCATTGATAAGACTTGGCCCTGATTTACTCTGTACGAACAGTGAAGTTATTGATATATTTCAGAGTGCTTCCGCACATGTTCTGTGGTGCAGTTAGATTGTTCTGCCACATTTAATCACAACATTGGTTGACCTTTTTTTGCTTTTATGAACAAACTTGATAGAATTTCCAGTGAAGTTTTTTTCCTATAATAAAAGTGACTTTTTTGCTTCATATCAGACATACAAGTCTGCATTTGGAGGCCGAAGGGGATGATGGAGGACCAACACAGGAATCTGATTCACATATGTGTTCATTATTTTTACATTTTCCTTTTGTGGCACATTTTTCCATCGTTTTCAGTTACTACCTGGCTGTGTGCATCTCACATTTTCAGGTCAACTTCTATTACATTTTCTGTCACACCATGCTGACACACACATATGCTGACTCCCTTCACAAAGCCAAGCATGTATCATATTTTCTTTTTTCAAAATCTTTTTCACAGCATTACCAACCCAAAGCTGGCCCTTCATGTGGGATCCTTGAGTGTTTGCTTTTCTTGCCAGCTGTGTGGTGGAGGCTGTGTCCCTGCAGACCTCCTGGAAGGTGGTGGGTGGTTGGTGGGCTTTGGGCCAGCTGTCTATTTTTACTCCTTTTATGACTCAAGCTGGCTAATGAGAGGATACATGGACACTAATATGTTCTGTCTATTTTTATGAAGCATAATACCTGATGGGAGTTAAACATTGACATAGTAGTTCCACATGGACTGGTCCAGTATTAGCCCTCATGGTACAACAAGGAAGGACATCGGATGCATGCTTACCCTGAAACTTTTTTTAATGAAAGAAGTTTGGTCACAGGGAGTGCAGATGTGGGACAGCTGCTTTGGAGATAAAATGTGAGTTTGGCAGCATGAAGTGAGGCTAGAGAGCGTTGAAACCCCACATTTCACAGGAAAGGGGCTGGCCATCCAACACAGTAAATTCCACAATTTTCCCCCTTGTCATCTTCATTCTGTTGCTTTCTGTAGGGGGTTTCTTGAGTGCTGTCTACTTGTTCAACAATGCTGTATTCTCACACGATTACCTTGTTATTACCAACTTTATCATTATCCTTTGCATGAGGTGTCATTAAAGCCCTGAAACATTTTCTGGTTACATTGTAAAACTCTATGCACAACTGACAAAATGATGGGATGCTGCAGTTGACATGATGTCTGTACATTTTTTGTACAGATTGTGTTTTCTGATGCCTGATCCGATGCCATGGGCGTGTATCAGACTTGATATTAATGTTCATTATTAACTCCTATTACTGCCATGTGGTATTTTTGGCACCAGTTGCTTGTGCCGCAAATTGCTGTAATACTTTAATTACACAGGGATTTTCTAATGAGTCAAATTTAGGTGTGTGTCTGTGTGTGTTCATCGGGGTGGTCTGCCATAAGGTGTTGGTGAAAAGCTCCCCATGCAACCCTCCTTAGCAGCACCCCATTAATAACACAGATGCACAGATAGTGTGGTTGTAGATGTGGGGTAACCTGACCCCAGTGAGCTGAGTGCCTGTCACAGCTCATTAGCATTGGGATGAAATGAAGGCTGGTAGAAGTGGTTCTTTGCTTTCACTGGAAACTCACCAAGCAGGAAGCCTACAGCTCAGTGCACCCACAACGACTCAGCAAACCACAGAGGCCAACAGTCCCTTTACACATCCAAACAAAACAAGGTCTAAGAAGTAACTTCATGTTTTACCCTGCTTAGTTTCAGGTGATTTTTAAAATGTGAAAGCCCTTCTATGTGTCACACAGTAAGACCGTTGGTTTTCTGTCACTTAATGCCATCATACACTCAGGTGTCAAATTGTATTTTAATGTATTTAGGGAAGGAAAGTGGGGACGCAATCTCATCATCTGGTTAGCAGCCAAATTGAGTCAATAGAGCCCCTCTGAGTCTCAATTCCCTGCAGTCAGCAATCGGTCTGTTAGCAGTGCCTTCTGAATACTAATTCAATTTCCTGAGTCTGTGTGGGCTACAACCTGAGTTTCCAAATGGGTTTTGTTTATTGATAGACATTTAAAGCAATCTGTTATATTTGGATTTTAGTTCATTGATCAGGTTTATCGGGACTTGATGTCAGTGGGAAAGGGTAGCGTCAGGATTTAGTCTCTTACATAAAGTTGCTCAATTTTGTCCATATTTTAACATGCATCTGTGCACATATTTTGTGTAAACTGTTGCATAAAGAGCAAAGTCAGGAATCCAATACAGTAATCAGTTATAGCACCAAAGTCCCGGGTTTTGTCTGTACATTAGAGTTGTATCTCAGGCTACTCACTATGGATTATTCTCTTACAAATGGATTAGGCTTGTATAGATCAATAACCTTGCCACACTTTAATACACTAAAATCCTTCCAAGTAAATTCAAAATGGCACTTAAAGAAAACTTTAAAGCAAGTGCTCAGTCACGGTCTGACTCCAACTTTGTGTCGCTCGTTCATAGAAATGGGTCTGATCTCAGGATGTTCCTCATCCATCTTCCTCTCACCCCCCCTCTGAGCTCTACTGGAAAATCTAGCGTAGGAACAGAGGACACTGAGCACTGACAGATGATCCAGTCCATTGAATAAGGAGGGAAAAAGAACCCCAAGCTGAGTGCTGCATTCTGCCCATTTTTCCTACTTTTTCCCCTTTTTCCAGTTATGGAAATCGTTCTCTATGTTACACTGTTGATGTAAAAGTTGGATTTTTTTTTAACCTCTTCGTGTCTATGAAGATTCTCAGTCATCTCTTCTCATGAAATGATTGTTACAATGTGATTAATTATTGATAGATCAAGTGTAATAATATAATCTTCTTCAAAAGGTGAATCTCTTTCAAACATATCATTGAAAATTGAAGTAGGATGGTAGATGTAAATTTGCACATGCTTTTTGATTCTTTTTTTTTTTTTAAATCACATGAGGGTGGGGTGAATCTGTTTGTACTGAGGAAAAAAAGTTGCTGCATTTTGGACAGCTGCAGAGGTGTTCGTACATGAAGCAGATGTTGTTAAAGCAAAGCCGGATAAGGAAAGGAGTTGTGCAACAGTTTTTGGATGATTTTCAGCCATAGAGTTTTCACCAACACATGGGTCATATTAGATTTGTTTGAACAACAAACTCTTCACAAAAAAAAATCCCTCACTGAACACCATCAAAATGGGATGAAAAGATTGAGAGTATAAAGCTGAGAGACATTCAGATCATTCTCCTGAACTTCAGACTTACTTTATTGTTCACACTCACCCACTCCCCTTATATATCTGCTTATTTGATTGATCTTCAGAATCTCAGATTCAACAAAAAAATGCTTAGATGTCTCTCCTTGTCTGTCTCTCATTAAAGAGAACCTCCTTTTCTCAGACATGTTATTCCAGATATTTTTGGATTTTTCTCATTAGTGACTTTTCTGTCTGCCGTATTGTTAACCATGAGGTAAACTTGTTAGGGAACACAAAGTTTTGTGTTCTCCATGAAAAATGGTACTTCTGTGAAAGGACACTCACTACACGCCTAGGGTTTGTTGTCTTAGACTTAATTCCTCAGCTTCTAAATGTGTGGGTGTAGTTTCCCTGCTTTTACATCAGAAATAAGCTGTTTTGAGATAATTGTCTTATTTCCTGTTTTTTCTGCTGTCAGCATTTTGGAGACAAACCAAAAAAGAGGGAAAGAAATTGGCAGGGATTAGTTTGGTTTCTCCAGGGAACATAATGGACACTGTGTTTATTTGTGATCATAATAATTGCTTGTTACTGATAGATATTAGTCCTCTTGTCTGTGTTTGGGTTTTATGGTGACATTTCATGACACACCTGATTGACTCAGACCTTCTTGTCTCTTTCAGAACTCGATGAATCTTCCTCCAGACAAAGCACGCCTGTTACGGCAGTACGACAATGAGAAGAAATGGGAGCTAATCTGTGATCAGGTGGGAATCTCTCGTAACACACCTCTAGACCACATTTAACATATGAGCTAATATGTACTGTCTGTGCCGAGTAATCTAAACCTGGACAAAGTTCATCCCACTGTGTGTCGTGACCACAGCACTCTTGCTCCATTGCCCTGCATTTATCCCGTAAGCCTTTCCTCATCTTTACACTCTGCCCAGGCTTCCCTGGTCAAGTAGGTTAAGTGGCACAGCAGGGAGCACACATCAGTTAGCCAGTTAAAAAACTCAGCCTGTTACTGGCGTCAGTGCTGCGTGTAGGAAATAACAGAGGTTCACGTTGTGCAGCGAGCTGTGGTCTGAGTGCTCCACTCCGTGCCAGAGAGTTTTTCTGCCTCCTTGAGCAGTGGAGAAAAGCAGGGAGGAGATGAAGACCACCACCAACTCAAACTGTATTTAGGGCCATTGACCCTGAAGCCAATTGTGCCAGAGAGAGCCCACCAGGCTGCTGCTGACCCTAAAGGGGTGCTTTTCACTTCTTCAGATCTCTGGGTAACAGGGGGCAGTGTTTCCATGGGTTAATTTAATGTAAAGAAAGATAGCAGTGAAGACACAGCAATCCTTGATGGAGTCATGCTGACACATTCACTAAGCAAGTTAGCATAAACAAGCAAGGATGTACAGATATGAGGGCCGAGCTGTTGAAGACAGGAGTGAATATTTGTAAGACAGGGGCCCTGTGTTATGACTTTGGGATGAAAAGCCTTGTATGAAACATGATTTGAGGATTACACAATAGGATCTGAACACATTGGCACACTGTATAAGGATACTGTAAGTTCTTGCAGTGCCTTGATTTGGATGGGTTTGTACATGCCCTGCGAGTTACAGAAGAATGGCACAGCGTTAAGTTATATTGCTCATTATTGCTGCCACCGAGCTTTACTCAGTGCAGCCAGCGGATCCTCTTGGAGTTTGCAATTGTGAAAATAGTTTCCTTTTCGTTATCAGTGAATTGCTTTCCAAAAACATTGCTCCATAGCTTCAGCTCAGCGGCTAGCAAACATAATATGTCCATGTGAATCTCTGTTAGTTATGTTTAAAATGACCACCAGGCTTAAGGTTTCCCTTTTGTCATAAATAGATTTTTTCATGATAGTCAAATGTAGTATTTCCATGCTACTTCTCCCAAGTCTCCTTCCCTCTTTTGTTTTCACAACAAGCCTATACCCATGACAGCACACGCAGGCAGCTCTGGGAGTTGAGTATTTTCTGTGTCATAGATACAGTGAGTAAAGTAACCATAGCAACAGTGATGGAGGGAGGCAGGCGGCAGAGATGCACAGATGACAGGTACATCCCCTTTGAAAAACAGGCTCTGCCAATACTGACGGAGGTTGAAATATTAAAAGTTTTTCCTGCAATTATGAGGATTTATGAAACATAGAGGAGGAGAGCACAAGGTTTAAACACTCAACCATGACCTTTTGATGACGTCCCACAGACATTGTTCACATAGGTCTGCAAATACTAGAACATGTCTGTTTATGACAAATTCCCACTCTGCTCTCCTCCACAGATGAAGACTTTAATTTAAACCCCCAGACAAACTAAAAACTAGCACAAAGCATGTTTATAGATGCACTTAAAAACAGCCATTTGGCCCCCTGAATATAGTGTCTTTCTTCATGTATTTACGATCCGCATTCTTCACATTTCTTTGCGTGCAGTATATATATGGTTCTGGTTGACTCGTTTATTATCACACAGATGATTGTTTAGCAGCGGAGCACAGTGCAGGGTTGAGCTGTGTGTCTGCACATTGCTGTCAGCTGAGAGCCACATCTCTTTCCTGAAGCTGCTCTCGTCTTTCCTGTTTTTTTGTGACCGACACTCTGCCAGTGATAAATATGATGGTGCCGATCTGAGTTCAGTGGGTGGACTCCGTTTACAGGATGTCATCCATAACAATTGTATTTACAACAAATGCAATCAAATGATCAATCTTGTTTGCATAAAGTTGTGTTAGAGCACTGTCGTGACACTTGAATTGAATTGAGGTTCTATAAATAGAACTCTCATAAGTATTTGTATTTGTTTAAATATGATGTCTGAAGCCTGATGTGGCCTATGGACCTTTCACACGGGCTCCCTTCAGGATTAGCAATTAAATCTACATCTTATGTATTCATAGAGGCAAAAGGAATATCTGCATATCTGCACTGTTATATCCAAGGATCCAGGAGTAAGGCAAGCTGGTTGTAAAACTAGGTGCAGCACTGCTGCCCTTTTTTACCACATGGCACAAATAAATGAGATTGTTGAAGTGGCATAGTGTTTAAAACTTTCTCCAGCAGTTTGTTTAGTTGAGGTGGATCTTAATCTTAACCTGT
>JAVQJX010195658.1:0-11046 GCA_036025115.1 Ambassis agassizii
TCTTATTGTATCATCTTCAATGCTTTTTAGGACAGATTCTGATGTTGAGGAAAGGCGTCAGAATGCTATTGATCAGGTATGAAAATCTTATCAAACCTCTTTGTTAAATATCATTTGTGTATTGGTTGACTCCTGTAACCATGTAATTACGCTGTCTTTCAAAAAAAAAAAAAAGTTTTTCACTAAAGAAGCCATTGTGCCATCGCCCTGGGCAGCACCAGCCTCTCGTAAAGCTCCTCAGATGTATAAGAAAAGTAAGTTAACCTTTTTATTTTAATAACATTTCCCCCATTATATTTGCTTAAGAGATATTGTTATGATTTAGATTTGTACGTTGACTTATCATGTCTGGATTTGAAGGTGCTGTGTCAGCAACAATTGCAGAGGAGCCAGAAAAAATCTCAGGTTGGTTTTGAAAAGGTCATAATGTATATTCTGTTTGTTTTTTTTTTTTTCCCCTAATTTGCCTTTGTTTGACTCACAGTTGCCTGTCAGACTACTCTTTCATTGCCTTTGGCTTTTGATTTGGAGAAAGTACTAGGTATGTCTTTGCTACAAACCACTGCAAGTCTGAGAATTTGCTCTGACATTCTGCAATCAAGTCACTATCTTTTTCTCCGTTTCCTAAATCTAAGGGGAATACTACCGTCACGAAGAAGTGTGTGATGCTGTGCAGGAGAGTCTTAGTTCCTCCTCCTTGAGACGAAAACTCTTCCTTGATGGCCAGGGCAGTTATAGTGGTTCTGACAGCTCTAGCCCACCAAGCCCAGAAAGAAGCCATGTCAACCAGGAGAGGCCATGTCTCAACAAAGGAGTGGAAGGGACTGAAGGTCATGAGGGACAAGCTATTCCATCTGTCTTTTCCTCCCCTTTGCCCTGTGGTGTTTCCGCTCTGACTCCCTCTACAGTGAGTTTACAGTTGAATGATTTTTTTTTTAATCATGAAACTGAAGAATCATAAGAGTTTGTGATCACCAGTTCATCTCCTGTTATTTTGATATACATTGTCTTCATTATAGGGCCAGTTCTCATCCAGTCCCATTCAGCGTGGCTGCAGCCTTGGCAGCATCAGCAGTCCACTGTTCCCTGATAGGTCTTCTCCTGCTGGCCTGGTCTCTCCCACCATTTCTCCAATTCTTGGAATTACACATGCAGCACGCACACCTGTAGGATCAGGTAAAAACATTAACAATTAATACTAATTGTAGTATGAAAGTACAGAATCTGTGGTGACATCCAGGATTTCTCTCCTCTGTGTTCTTTGTGTAGCTGAGAAGAAGCTGCTTACCAATGTGACCCCACACAGTGTTCCCCAGGATGCAACTTCATACAGTGAGAGTCCATTTGTTGAAGGTTGCTCTCCCATTCGTAGTTGTTCTCCACACCAGCTTTATCGCCAGCAAGATCACCACCACAATGTCAGACCTAGGTCCAGACCCAAAGTGCGCTACTTTGCTTCTCCTCCTCTCATCTCCCCGCTGCTCAACCCCAAGCTTCAAGACAATCAAGAGGCTGAAGAACACCTCCTCTCCTCTTCTTCCTCTTGTCTACCCTCGATGGAACTAGATCCATCGTCGCCCGTGCCATGGAAGGCTCACAGACGTGGTGACAGAGAGGGAGTTGGCTTGGAACCCATGGAGCCAGTGAAAATGGATGAGGGAAAGGAGACAGAAATAGATGTAAGGCTGGAGGATGAGGAGGATGAAGAGGGGGAAAGGAGTGGGCCATCAGCACAGTTAACCAGCTCTCGCATGGTCAATGCATCAGCAACAGAAAGCTCGCAGATGTTTGTATCCCTTCTGGCAGAGGGAAGCAGCATACGTTATGATTCCAGCATGCAGGTTTGTATGAATGATTTCACACACACAGCACTACATGTAGTATTTGTTCCTTTAATCACTTATTGCTGTGTGTGTGTGCAGGTGGACAGCGGCTACAACACTACTTCGGCGTGTACTGCTAGTCTTATCGATGGCTTTACCTCAGACTGTCACAATAAAGAGTCCTTCAGTTCAAACCTGGTGGATGAAGCCTTTCAAGCCATTCGACACACTAAAGCAAAGGTGCAGTTCAATGTTGACACAAACATGAGGGTGTGGATGCGAGGTTTTAGTGTCTTTTTCATTTCACCTTCGATTAAACGCGTTTCCTTTTCTCCAGGTTTTTTATCCTCACCACTGATCCTCATTTATGCATTTGAAGGGACGCCACTTCCAGCGGAAGCCTAAAAAGATGATTTTGTTGTGAAATACAGCAGAGTTTACACTACGTTTGAAGCATTTACAGCACGTTCATTTGGTTTGAGTAAATGGTTGCAGTTAAGTGAAGTATGAAATGAATGGGAGGGGAATCACAGGTGTTTTTTTTTCTTCTTCTTCTTTTTTTTTAATTCACATTGCAGTAAATGATTTACCACTCTGTTTTATTAAATGGATTTCTGACCTAGCTCCTCTGCAAGGCACTGAAAAGCTCTAATTGTTTCAGATCCTGATCCAATCAAAGACAAGGGGAAAAAATTATGTATCAAACTTGCACAACAATCACCCTCTTTAATGCTGTATTGATTCGAATGTCATCATTTCAATCTGAATTGGTGCTGACATGACAATTTGTACTGTATTTGTTTTTATAAAACTGTTTATCATGTGTTTATTTTACAAGACCTTACTTGTTTTATTAGACTATTTATTGCATAAAAAGACACTGAATAGTGCCACTAGTGAATTAAAAGCTGATTGAGCCATTTTTTTGAACATTGTTACAAAATTAACTTGAACCTTTGTATATGGCTTGAAGATTTTTTTTGTTTAAATAACATTTAATTGCATTACCAAATGTTACTGTACAAGAACTCAGTGGGTGATTTTTTTATATATATATTTGAGGAAATAGAAATATACAAGATAAAAACACTTTAATGTGTGAGTTGCCTCATTGACAAGTTACACTGCATTAATGACTTACAATCTTTGTATCCATCCTTGTTTTAAATCATACAAAATAGCAAATATAAGAGGAGTGGTAACGAAAGTGGAGCAGTGCCTTTGCTCTGATAGGACTTCTAAAACTACCATCCTTTACGAAGCTGCATTACATGCGTTAATACATTTATGTGTACAGACTGGTCCTTTTTATTGACAGATACTTGATCTAGAAGATCACTTCGTGGTTTAGATTTGAATTGCAGGGCTGCTTTCTAATATCAGCAGTCCAGTTTGGGTTTCTTGGCTTGTGGTTCAGCATCTGGGGCTGCAACACTCACGCCAGGGATCTAAAAGACACAAGATTCATTACTATGAAAAAGCTAAAATTTACACCAGAGAATTAGTATACAATCAAATGTATAAAATGCCCTTACCACAGGGTCCGTCAGTGCCATGCGGATCTTCTGGTGCTGAATATTGGAGTCATCCAGACTGATGGTGACTTTCACTTTGTCAAATATATGAAATGTGTGCTGCTCAACCTTCAATGTGGGACCCTAAAATATGCAAAACATTGAGCTTCGAGACAATGTGTGTTTCAGAAAAATGGCATTAAGAGATAGGAACTGAAGTACCTCTTCATCAAAAGCAATGTTTGGGGCAGACATGTTTTTCTTGTCAAAGAAGACCGTTCCCTCCAGGCCAAACTTCGGGATGAGTACGATGATCGCGTTCTTCCTCACAAACAGAACAAATCCTTCTTCGTTCAGTATGCCTCGGCTCTTGAAGAACAACTGTGAAGAAACGATTAACGTTGAAATCAATGGTTATGATGGTTCAGGCTGGACGAACCAGTTCCCACGATTCAGTCCATGTGGATTTACCTGTGTGTGGAAGGCCACAGATGCTCTCTGTGCATACTGAGACATTTTGTGTCTGTAGTTGAGGTTGTTGCAGAGAGCTGACTGCTTGTGTTTGTCTGTCAAATCTGGATAAGTGCCGTCTGCTCCTATGGCCACTGCCAGCAGGCGGTGGACTATAATGTCTGCATACCTGCGTAATCAGGGACAAAAGGAGGAAAGAGAAGAGAGGGGGGATTTAGAAAAAGGATGAATCTGCATAAAAAGAAGAGCATCGCTTTTCATACCTTCTAATAGGAGAGGTGAAGTGTGTATAAATGGGAGAGGCAAGGCCATAATGGTGGAAGTCGCTGTCCATGCCAGAACAGAAATAGACAGCCTGCATCATGCAGCGAGTGGCCAAGATGCGCAGCAGTGTGTTAAAATATGGGAAGCCGTCCACTTTGGCCACATCGAGTGAGTCAGCCAGAGCCTTGGCTGAATCTGTGTGGATCTCTACATCCTGATAAAGAGATGGAAACAAAACTGTTACAATAGAAATCAACAAACAAGCATTTTTTCCCCCCTGTGCAACCATTGGTCTCCACTCACCTTAGACTTTGCCGCCTTGAGCAGGATGTCATAGTTAGAAGGGGGTGGCGCTGGATGTTTCCTCAGCAGAGCAGACTCTGGAAATTCATCATGAATCTTCTTGGCTACTGAAATATTGGCCAGCAACATGAACTCCTCTACCATGGAGTTTGTCTCCCTAATACACAAGATATGGGATTATTTGCATACATTCAAAACACAGCAGACACCGTGCACAAAAAATAAATACAGCTACTTACATGAGTTCTTTGGTCTGAAGGTCAATGGGGTCATGGGTTTCACTGTCCATGTGGAAGCGAACCTCTAAGGATGACAGTGTCAACGCCCTGAAGGAGGACACAAAATTCAATTCATGTCAATTACACCCACTTTAAATATGAGCACTTTATTTTTTACTATCTATCTACGATCTAATTATGTTCAAAGACACACTTCTCACCCTTTCTCTATCCTTTGCCTCTTGAGGATTTTAGCCAGTTTGTTGAGACCTCTCAGGCTCTCTGTGATGTCATCATTCTTGTTGGTGTCATCAATCCTCATCTGGGCCTCAGCGTAGGTCAGAGATGCCTGGATCAAATATCACAAAAACAGGTCAACATACATCATGCTTGAAAATATCTTGACCTTGTAGTTTTCTGTCCGTTTCAAATGAATTATCAAAAGAGGATTTGTCACATTGCATATGATTTTGTGTTGGTAATGTACCTTGGAGTTAATCACACTTTTTGTGAATCTGGTCTTTAGAATTTCAGCCTTTTGGTTCATTTCCCAGATACATGAGAAAGCCAACCTGGTAATAGACAAGATTCAGATCAGTGCATTCAGACCAATTTACTTCTTTAACTGATTGACAACACTATTAGACTATTGCTATTACTATAATTTAGTCCTTACCTTTCCACATTGGAACGTAGAGAACAAAGGTTGGAGCTGAGCAGCTCAGGAACCATGTCTATCCTCTGTTAAACAAGATAGTCGAGATGGTCAATACATCTCAAATTTCAATAAATCATAAATGTCTTATTTTAAAAAATATCATCAAATCCAGGGATAGTTCCAGAGGATGTTTATACAGACATTATAGGATAAAAGATAAATATCCACAAAAAGCTATTTTCTTGTCTCATAGATTTAAAGGAGGTAGGGAAGTTGAAATTGTGATAAAGGAATGAAAACATGTCAGTGTGATCATCTTACTTTGCCACACAAATACACAGTGGTGCCACGGTTGGCAGCCTCTTTGTCCAGAGCGTTGCCGGGTCTGATGAAGTGACTGACATCAGCAATGTGGACACCCACCTACAGCAAAACAAAAAAAAACAAGTACACAGTAAGACTCACAATACATATATACACAAATCAAGCTTAAGTGTACCTCGAGGTTCCCATTGTCCAGCTTTCTACAGTGCAGCGCGTCATCTATGTCTGTACATCCTGGAGGATCCACGCTGCACACTGTCAGATGCCTCAGGTCCTCTCTCTTTACCATGTTCTGTACCACACATTTGTTTTTGCACAGACCCATTAATACAATGATAAAAAAAACACACAGAACAGTGATCGCTCTATTTGAAGAAAAATAATCACCTCAGGTGTGATGCTCCACGGCATCTTGGGAAGGAAACTGAGCACAGCCTGAGAAAAGGCCTGGTGTGGAACATCATGTTCCAGCAAAAGCACCTCCTCCTCTGTGTCCTTCTCCCCTGCACCGCCCAGACTGCGCACAAAGTGACCCTAACAAACAGGGGCAGAAATACAAACTTGCAGTTTTGCAGATTTTCTTATGGCGGTAGAGATTTCAACTCACATTTGGATATCTGGACACTTTGGGCCAGCCATCAATGGCCACCATGATCCTCTGACCCGCCAGTGAGGATGCTTGTCGTGTTTCAATGCGAATGCGAGGGATGCGGCGGTCAGCTGGGGTGAAAAGATGGCGAGTCGACTGAATTAAATGGAAAATAAAAAAGATAAAAGAGATGTATTTATTGACGGACCTAAAACATGATGATAATTTTGAGGACAGCTTCATATTCTCAAACCAAACTTTAGTGGTTTTGGGGTACCTCTTTAATTTGGGAGGCGTTCAGCATCCCGCAAAATGGCCTCCAGTTCCGTTTTATGATTCCCACTACCTTTGCTGTGGGCTTCCTGACAGAGTCGGCTGCCGATGTCTTCAACTGCTCAGAAACACAAGAACAAGAAGGACATAAAGGCACTGCACAGAGCTACAAATATCAATAGGTAAACATTACATCAATCAGCAGGGCCTAAATACTCCACTGAAACATATTTACCGCATCCTCCTCCTCATCTTCTTCAACACTATCATCCTTTGCGGTGCCATCATCCTGCAGGACAACTGAGGAGGGAGCCACCCACTGATTGCGTGGCAACAGCTGCACGGCAACTACATCCTGGTGCACTGCTCTGTTGAGGTTCTGAAGACCCTGAATGAGAACCTGGCAGCAGGACAAAAAAAAACTTTAACATACATGTACACTTCTCTAACAACAATAATTATCTCTGTATGCACAGACTACACACCTCTGTGCCATCCTCTTGCTCTCCTTGGACAAAGACTGTGGCCTCCAGATAGTTGTCCCTGCTGGCCCTGAACGTGCCCTGGAGGAAGGTGCCACTCTTAATTCCTGCTTGGATCCTGGACAGAGGAAGGTGCTCTGGAAACAACACTTTACTGCTTGCGATTTCATTCTGAGGCAGAGAAAGGAAAGGAAATGTTAGGGAGAAGGAGGAGATACAAATATTAGCATAAGATTTGTTCAGATGTTTACCTTGTCATCATTGGACAAAGCCAGACGATCAACAAGCTCTGGGTTTGCTATTAGACTCTTGATGTATTCTTCACCTATAATGAATGTGAAATAGTATTTGTAATAAAGTAGTACGATGATGCCTGGCATCAGGAGTTTTTTTTTTTTAAATTGACTGATTACATTTGTACACCAGTAGGCCGCTCTCCTCTGCTTTCTGCTTGTTCCCTAGGTCATTGGTGAGGAGGACCACTTTGAGCCCATCTGTGTCAGACTCAGATGTTTTCAGATGCTGGCTGTACCATTTGGCTGCCACACGGATTGCACGGTCATTACGATCATTGGCACTCTCTCCTGGTTCACGTTCAATGAAAGTCTCCCTGTTGAGAATCCATAGAAATGATAAGTTTGCTTTTTAACCGAGCAATTCCATTCAGGATATTGCAAAGTAATTAAAATGTACTTGTGGTGTTCGTTGGTAAATGTATAGATGTGTTTTTCTTTCTCATGAATAATGTCCTTCAGGCGTTTATAGATTGGTGCACTGCGGTGGCGTACTTCCTGTAGTACAGTCTGAAGGATGATCACATTACGAATCACAGGGTCTTCCAAAATGTCAATCTGCAGAGTTATGGAGAATCGGGACAAAGGTCATGTAGACAGATATACATTTAATATCACCTCATGTTAGACCTCCGTTACAACTTGTCAATATAAAAGAACAAACTATATATGAAGAAAACATAATCATAAGACAAATCCCATTCATTCATGCATGACTACTGACCAGGTTGTTTTCAAAAAACATTCATGAACACTGTATGCACAAAATGAGGCTACAAAGCCTCACTTCAGACACCAGCCAGACAAGCCGTCAGAAACGTGACTCTGTGGACTGGACAGACACACAATATATATTTATATAAGTCATATACCTGATGCAGCACCACATTCGTGTCAGGGACCAGATAATGTGGATAAGGGCACAGATTGCTCTCTATACACGCGTCTTTCTGCAACACCGTGGACTCCTGTTTGCACTCAGTACAAGCTTCACTCCCGCACCAAATATCATCTCTCAGATAATGTTCACGTACAATCTTCATTACCCCACCCGACCGGGTCTTTTTAACGAAGGTTTTAGATTTCAACATAGTGCCAATAAAAAACCCAAAAAGTAAAAGTCCGGTGTTTTGAATTCTACCCCCGCTCCAAAGCAGCTAGGTGCCCATGTGTGTTTAACAACTCAGTGGGCCGACAAAAACTTTCCAAGGGTTTTGAGCAAACTCGCAAAGTATTATTGCAAGTATTTGCATTCGTACGTTTTCCTATATACGAGTTTCTTTTTAGTATCCAGCTTAGTTCACATGCGCTAAATAAAAACGCATCAATTTGTTTATAGTTCAAATAAATCATATTAAAGCGTGAGGAAAAATTTGGTTGGCCACCTTATTGTTCGATGAAAACAAACCAGAGGGAGGCGGAGGAAAGGAACGATCACAAGCAGTCACCAAATGGTGGGGCGCCCTCTATGTGTTAGGAGGGGAAACGCATGATCCTGCACCGTAACTCACTGTAAGGGGCGTGTGTCGATTGTAATAAACGTGTAATACCACAGAGGGCGCTGCAGCCACGGCCATTAAAAAGAGGGACTTGTTGGCGGTTAGCAGACGGCTAGAAGCGGGACCCTTAAAAACAATAACAATTCAGTTAGTCCGGGATGTGGATAAACTACTACAGGTTTTTATAATGCATTTACTCAAACAGAAGTACATTACAAGCCCTTTTTTTAAATAATATATCTGGAGTGTTCGGGTGGGTTAACGTTCATGTCTGTAAATTCTTGATTAGCTTTCTAGTCTCTCAATAATCTTCTACTCACCTGCCAGTTAGCGTTAGCTAGCAAAAAGACCTTTTAGAGTCAGAACCAAAACAATACACAATGCCTCCGAAGAGGCAGCAGCTGAAGCCGACAGCAGCCAACGCCTCCAGCTCCCTGGATGTCGAGTCTGAGGATATCAGCCTGGAGACGACCGTACCCACGACCGAGGATGTTTCCTCGTCCGACGAGCAGCGGGACGGCTCCCAGAAGGTGACCCGGCAGCTGATCGAGAGGAAGGAGCTGCTGCACAACGTCCAGCTACTTAAAATCGAGCTTTCACAGAAGAATCTCATCATTGACAATATGAAGGCTGATCATATGTCTAAGGTAGGAGAGAGGGGGATGCTGCTGGGTCTGGTTTGTAGCAGCAATACTAGAGCTAGAAGTGTCAGTATGGTCCACGTTTCTTTTGTCTCAGATTGAGGAACTGGAGGAGAAGCTTAATGACACCCTGCATCAGAAACAAGTGTTGTCCTTGAGACTGGACAGCCAGCTGAAACTAGCACAGGAAGAGAACAGGTGAGAAATGTCAGATACCAGAAGAAAGACAGTAATTGTATTATGAGATATCCTATAATTGATGTGCTAAGCACAGATATTTATGATCACCAGGAAGCAGCAGGCTCTGCGTAAGCAGGAGATGGAGGCCATCCTGCTCAGGCAGCAGCAGCTGGAAGAGACAAACCGCCAGCTGTGTGACAGGGCTGGAGAGCTGCGCCGGTCTCTCAGGGATCTGGACATCTCACCAGATAGATACCAGGAGCTCCGCTGCCTCCCTGACGACAAACTCACCATACAAGAATATGTTTCTGTAAGTGAGAAGAGGCTGTCTCTCATCATACTATAGGATATTCTGCACACTGAAACTGGGAACAGGCTGACTGTTTCTATGTGCTTTGGGTTTAGATGCGTTTCTATGAGGCGGTGACTCCTCTGCGGGCTCAGGTGACTGAACTCACTGTGAAGAACGGCAGCTTGACTGAAGAGCTGGATATACACAAGACCAGGATGAAGGCTTTGATGGCGGTATAAACCCTTATTGCAGCTGTACATTATGTTGGACTTTTATCTCTGTTCCAATCTTCATGTGTTTTTACAATGCGAAATTCAAATGAACAAAACCTTGATCTTCTTGTGCACACATTCAAAATTATGCAGTATGCAGTCAGCTGCTTTTTTTCATGTAACATTCAAAACAAACACGCTTTGTGACACACAGAACATCGAGAGCTTCAGTTAGGTCAAAGCTACACATAATTATGTGAGACAGCCACAGCCACACTGATGTGATAATCTTGCAACCTGCAGAGGGCAGGGTTAGATTTTGGCAAATATAATATGAATCCTGGCTCGGGCTGCTGCTGGTGTAATGGCATCAAACATGTTTTCGTGGCAGGGTGCGCTTTGAGACTAAATGAGCAAACATTGGTGGAGAACAGGTGCTCTTCACAGTTTCTTACGCACATGGTGATGTCCAGCAGAGCAGGGAAATTGCTTATCAACTCAAGATGGATGCTAGAATTTAGGGCATGGCTTTGCTATTTAAGAAAAGTACACCACCAGTAGATGCCTCTGCACAAATTAAGCACATAATTTATTAAAGCAAATGTCTCATCTGTGTATCCACAGAGCTATGAGGAGGAGCGGCGGTTGCGGACAGAGTTGGAGTTGAGGAGCCAGAGACTGACCTTAGAGCTGGCCGACACCAAGCAGATGATTCAAGAAGGAGACTACAGGCGGGAGAACTACCCGAACGTGAAACGGTGTGTGTTTGTATGATAGATAGAAACTTATCAGTTTTAATTCTGTGTCCTTTGATGGAGGTAGACACATGCATCTCAATCAATACATGGAAACTCTACAACAGATGTAAGAGAAACACTCATTTATTGATAAAATCACACATTTTACTACAACAGCAATCCCTGAAGCAACTAGGTTGCTCTGGTTCTTGTCATGTATGTCATGTTGATATAATATATTTCAGTTTTGACTATATTTTAATGCTGTGTTTA
>JAVQJX010195665.1:0-12370 GCA_036025115.1 Ambassis agassizii
TGGATGACTGAGAACCTTCACAGACTTGGAAAATGTTGAATACTGATTCTTTTATTGCAGGAATTGCAAGCCTTCAGAGATTAAAGTGGAGTTCAGAGGGTTATTCAGTCCATTAGCTGTAGGCTAGCCTCTACTACTGTGTGGCCAGACAAAGTCAGTGATTCCATCAATATTACTGGCTTGTAGTTAGTCCTTGTTTGTTGCCTCATCCATCTGCCACATCCTCATCCAAAACTGATAAATAAATCTCTAGTTTGTTTCTAGCTTCATACAGCATCTGAAATGCAGGGGAAAGAAAACAGATTATTGAATTGAATTGGTTATTGAACAGGCAGTGCAAATTTGTTGCATCATTCAAACTCCATTAAATTTTTTCATTTCATAATTAATTTAGCTCCCCAAGATATATATTATAATATAGTTCATATTCTATTGTATTTAGCTACATTTCTATTTTACTTATAGTATCTTTCTATTTTTTACTTAGCTTAGATTACTACTTTATTTTATTTTATTTTACTTATTGCTCTTCTTTATGGCTAAAACCGGGACCTCAGTTCTAATTTTGTACCATAAACATGTAAATGTGAGCTGGTATGACAATAAAGTTTGATTCCTTGATCTGCAAAGTCGTGTTTTTCCCCCTTTGGTGAGGGCGAGATAACCGCTAATGATTGGCTGAGGTAGAGAAACATTTCATGTCAAGCCAACCAGACATCAGGTGTGCAGGTGTTTACACACACAAACCCGGATTCATAGCAGCACACACACAAACTAGAGATAGTGGGTCCGGTGTCACAGAGAAATACGGCGCAAATACAGTCAGGCACTACTTTAACCTGGTCAAAGTGAAAGGTAAACGTGTACATGTTGAGTGGACATAATGTCCCAGAGCAAAGAGTTTGTCCTTGTCCGCTGTAAGCAATTCCAACTTCATGAAGCGTCTCTCGACGGGACACGCTTTACTAAACTAGTGGCCAAAAACCCTGTTGACAGTGATGACAGCTGGCCAGGTGCTGTGAGCCCCACTGACAAAGAAGGACATAGTCCACAGCACTCACTGTTCTGATGAAAAAAATACTTGATCTGTTGAGATGCTGTAAATATTACTGTAGAATTGTTATTGTCTTTGCTGTTCTACTGTGTGCACCTGGCTGTTAAACCTGTTCTAAAAAAAATCCAAATTATTTGACTTTTTTTAAAAAAAAAGTAATGCAATAGTTACTTTCTGTGGTAACTAATTACTTTTGTAGTGGAGTAACTAAGTTACTTACTTTTAGGGAGAAAGTAACTATAACTAAGTGCCCAACACAGCTTTTCAGTAAAAGGTAGGAACTTGGCATTCAACTACTGTTCTTTGCTTTTTATTAGGGGACTCTTCTGAGTATTGCATCAATGGCACACATGTTACTTTTGCCAAATACACAGAGGAGTTGGAGAAGGTTGGCGTTATCAACAAAGGTCAAAACTGTCTGGTGTTCCAGGTAAAATACCAAGGGATTGGGCTGAAAAGTTTGATGACATATTACATTTTTGGGGGGGAAATTCTTATTGTCTTTGCAGTACTTTTTTGTCAGAAATGTTTGTCACTATTTCTTCTCCTCACTAGGGAGCAGTGGAATCCATAGCTTTGAAGGACCCAAAAGAAAGGACCAAAATGTTGGAGTCCATCAGTCAGTCTAGGAAATGTGTAGCAGAATACCAAGTGAAGAAAGATGCTATGCTGAAGGCCGTAGAGGAAACACAGTTTAATTTCAACAAGAAAAAATCTGCCGCTGTGGAGCGGAAACAGGTGTACCAGGAAAAAATGGAGGTAACATCATCAAGGTCTTAAAAGCTGTGTTGTAAACGTTTGAAATGTAACGGTCGGTATTTGTGGATATAATCACATCTCCCATATTACTAATATGGAATGACATGAACGTTAATATGAACTTCTGTTTAGTTTAGCTTCTCCTCACCCTCTCTCCAGGCCCAGAAATACCAGGCATTGTTGGATGACCTTTATGGAAAACGGTTGAGACTGAGCCTCGCTCAACTCTACCATAATGAGATGGGCATTAAAACTGTCAGTGACACCCTGAGGGAGAAACAGCACACTGCAGCTGCTAAGAACAGTGAACTGGTGAACTGGGAGCAGGTGGTCAAAGCCCTCAAGAAAGAGCATGGACGGCTTGTGAGAGAGCAGCAGCAAATTGAGAAGGAGATACGGTGTGTTTGTGTGATTATCTGTGTGGGTTGAACTTGGTAATGGACGTTGTGGGGTTGTGTTGTAATAAGAACATGTCGGCAAGTCTGTTATTAAGCATAACTTACTGACCGCCTTTCACTGTGCCGTACAGTGCCAAGGAGCATACCCTGTCCCAGTGTCAGTCCCAGTATATCAAGGCCAAAGTGAACACCTCTTATCACATGAAGAAGGTTGAAGAGGCTAGTAATGCCCTGAAAAAGGGTCAGAAGCTGTTGGCAACTAAAGAACAAGAGCTGGCAGAGAGTCGGAAGGAGATTGCTGAGCTTGAGAGGACCTGGAGAAACTACGAGAGGCAGGTCCAGGAACAGGGAACCGCACAGGGTAGAGACATTGAACTAAATGAGGATCAGGTGAAGATAGAGAACAGGTAGTGAAAACATTTGTCTTAGTCATGTCATCCTTATGGAATTTTCATATATGTTTGTTACAGCTGGATCGTTACAAAGAGCTAAAAGAGCTGGCACGGAAGCAGGGGGCTGTCCTCAGCCAGCAGGCGGAAAAGCTGCACTGGGAGGTGAGAGCAGACAGCGAAAAGATGACTTTCGACCAGCGCAGGAGGAAGGAAGTGGAGGTTAGTGATCCACTGTATTTATGCTCACACTTCTTTGCCAGATAGTGCAAATTAAACAAACGACTTTGCATTGTTTTGTAGGCTGCCATCAGGAACAGCCAGTCTCATCTGGAAGAGTTGACATGCAGAGCAGAGAAACTACAGAAATACACCAAGACCTGCATGTAAATATATCTATATATATTAATATATAATTATATATTACTGACTCAGGAATGTGTATATTGAAACTTTGGGGTTGATGATCAGTGATAAATGTCTGTATAAGCCTCTGAATGCAATGTCAAAATCATACTTACTTATGTATGATTGGCTCAGGTCATCTCTTGAAGAGAGCCAACAGAGGGAGAAAAGCCTGAGAGCAGAGCTGCAGGAGGGCAGCCTCCGTATGGCAGAGGTCAACCAGGAGCTGGGCCAAGTGATGGAGGAGCTGCGGAATGCCAACCTGGACAGCCAGGAAAGCAAACGACAGCAGCAGCGCAAAGAGCTTTTAGATAAGCTCTGCAGACTCTATCCTGAATCTGTGGTGAGAAACTGAAATCCATCCATCATTCACACAAACTGTACATCACACATGATGCATTCAAGGACCACTGGAAAGTAGAAGCATACATTTCAACTTTTCATTTAATCTAAATTAGTTTGTGACTTATCCTGTCACAGTATGGCCGACTGTGTGACCTCTGCAGCCCCATCCATAAGAAGTACCAGCTGGCTGTCACCAAAGTATTTGGCCGCTTCTTAAATGCAATCGTCGTGGCAACAGAGAAAACTGCCCGTGACTGCATCTTTTTCATCAAGGAGGAACGACTTGAACCTGAGACATTCCTGCCTATCGACTACTTAGATGTAACTTTAAACCATTTAAACTGACTTTTTGAATAATTAGTTCCTTTGACAAACAGAACAGTACACTGACACGTCACTGCTGTGTTCACAGGTGTCTCCTCTGAATGAGCGACTGAGGGAAGTGCCTGGTGCCAAGATGGTGGTTGATGTTATACATGTAAAGACTCCCACAGGCACTGCCCAGCTAAGGAGAGTGGTGCAGTTTGTCTGTGGCAATGCTCTGGTGTGTGAGACCATCAAACATGCTAGGAGTGTGGCCTTTGACGGTTCAGCACGCCTTAAGGTACAACTACCCACTATGTAAAAAAGACAGGAGCCCAAAAGTTTTTTTATTTTATTTTTATTTTATGGCAAACATGTTAAACGGTTGTGTTCCTGCAGACTGTAGCTCTGGATGGAACAATGTTTGCAAAGTCAGGTGTGATCTCTGGAGGCTCCAGTGACCTGCGACACAAAGCCCGCTGCTGGGATGAGAAAGATGTGAAGCGGCTGAAGGAACACAAGGACCGGCTGACCACTGAGATGCGTGTGAGTGTACAGACAGAATGTCAAAGTGTTTTTCACTTATCAGTGTCACGCCTGTTTTGGTTTGCTTCTGTGACAGGACTTGGTGAGGCTCAAGAGAAAGGAGTCAGATCTGAAAAACATCACCGCAGAGGCTCAGGGTGTTCAGACCCGTCTCAAATACTCCATGAATGACCTGGAAAAGCTTGAGAAGAGAGACATTGTTAAATGCCAAGCGGTAGGCCACAGGATTCTACACTGTACAGGAGTCTATACAGGAGTCCACAATATGAGGATGTATTGATTCATGGTGATGCGAATGATAACTTCCAGATTTGTTTGTTTTCAGGATATTTCTCGCATGGAGAGTGAATTGGCAAACCTGGAGTCCCAGATTCACATGCAGCAGGAGAGTGTGGAGGCAAAAAATGAAGAGATGACGAGGATTAAATGCCAAATTGATCAGGTACCTCTCTCTGCACAGATTTCACTGAATTATTATTTGGCAGTCATTTCTATTTTATGTTGTATGTTAAAGGCCATACATTCCAACTGTAGTGTGTGCTATTGATTGTAGTAGACAAATGTGGATATCAAATATTTTCCTTGTAGTTTTTTGTAGTTAAACTTTGCTTTGTCTGTTTAGATGGAGGACTTGGTGTTTTTTGACTTCTGTGCTGAGATTGGCGTGGACAACATCAGAGAGTACGAGCAAGAGTACTTAAAACAGCAGACAGAGCTTGACAAGAAGCGGTATGACAGACACACTTACCAGGATTTTCTGTTTGCTAAACTTAACCTGCCAAAAGAGGTTTTAATTTGTTTTGCAGCATTAACTCTTTCACATATGTCCCACCTCAGGCTGGAGTTTGAGAGTCAGTGTGCTCGTCTGAACGCACAGGTTGAATATGAACAAAACCAACTGGGACAGGAGAAGAAGAAGCTCCAAAAACTGAAGGACACTCTCAAAATGGAGGAGACGACCATTGCTGATCAGAGACAGGTAATCATCTTTTACTGTTAAAGGTAATATAAAGCAGTTTATGGCTCTCAGCTACCTCTTGTTAAAAATACAGCAGTCCATTTATTGATTGCAGATTTCTTCTGCTCCATGTTTCCCTGCAGAATGAGAAGAAGCTGTTGGTGGTGGTGGAGCAGAGACAGAATGAGCTGCTGGAGCTGAAGAACCAGCTGCTCTCTAAAAACAGTCAGATCTCTGCTGCCAAGGCTGAACTGGACCAGAAAACTCAGAGTCTTCAGGAAACTAACAGGTAATATTACCTTCAGTCTTCAGTCCTGTGCTGTTGTATAATTATTGGTTGGTTTCTCCTTTGACTAAAGATACCACTATAGTTGTGTTTTTTTTCTCTCTCAGAGAGTTGGTAAAACTTCAGCGGGAGGTGATGACTGCAGAGACTTCCTTGGAACAGAAACGCGTAGTCAGACACAACTTGTTGTTGGCCTGTAAGATCGAGAGCCTGCCCATAACTCTGCTGTCAGGGAACCTGACTGACATCAGTGAGGTGCAGGTATGACACAGATGATGTGTGGAAGTCCAGCTTACATGCTAATGTACCAGTCCTGTCCGTCTGATTGACTTGTCTGATGTGCAGCTGGATGCAGATTCTGAAAGCACTTCAGCCACAATGGACATCTTTGAGAGAGAATCACAGCTAGTCATTGACTACTCTAAACTGGAGGCAGAGTTCAAGGTGAGACATTGATCTTCATCAAACAGTGCTGTGTATTGATACAACTGGCATGTAACACTGAGCATGGATTCAATGTGTTAAAAGCGTTTGCAGACTGAGGAAGAGATGAAAGCCTTCCTGGAGAAGCAGAAGGAGTCAGTCCACGTCCTAGAGGCAGTGCTGCATCGTACTTCTGCCCCAAACCTTAAAGCTCTGGAAAAAATGAGGGTGGTGAGGGACAAGTTACAGGAAGTGACTGAAGGTATTTTGAGTAATTCATCTCTATATTCTCTCCAAAGAGAGCTCTGACTTTCAAATCACAGCTTTGTAATAACAGGATGTGTCTATAGGTAACAGTAGTTCCCATGTGAGATTTGTAGCATTTTTTGGTGCCTGAGTGAGTGCTGATAAGTTTCCTGTCTCTTACTCAGCCTTAGATGCGAGTGCCAGGGCTGCCAGAAAGTGCAGTCAGGATTTTGAACAAGTCAAATCACAGCGTCTCCGACTCTTCACTCAGTGTTTCCAGCATGTGTCTGTCAACATCGATCGAATCTATAAGAAAATATGCAGGAACCCCAGCGCCCAGGTGAAACAGTGAATTATTCATCTGTCCAAACACACACACACACAAGAGCAAACCTTAAAGGTTCGGTCTGCTGTATGTGCCCCAGGCCCTTCTGACCGCAGAGAATCCAGAGGAGCCTTACCTGGGTGGCATCAACTATTGCTGTGTGGCTCCAGGGAAACGCTTCATGCCCATGGACAATTTGTCTGGTGGAGAAAAGACCATTGCTGCCTTAGCCTTGATATTTGCCATACACAGGTGATAATGCATGAAAATGAAGTATTACAGAGTAAAGGCTGGTTATTCCTGTGTATGAAAGCTGTTGTTTACTCATAAATAGAAGCCATTTTAATCCCTTTTTGAAGCACTTTGAAAGTTCACCTACATTGCTGTTTGTGTGACTCCTCCCAGTTTCCGCCCTGCTCCTTTGCTCATTTTGGATGAACCAGATGCAGCTCTGGACAACACCAACATCGGCAAGGTAAGACTAAAGTTGCATATAGAATTTGAATTTTGAGTAATTAAGACAAATACTCTACAGTGGGCAGTTTTTCTTGATGCATTATGTTGCTTTTGTGCTGCATCCAGGTGACCAATTTCATCAGAGACGAATCCAGAGAGAACATGCAGATCATTGTCATCTCCCAGAAGGAGGAGTTTTTCAGCAGAGCTGATGCTTTGCTGGGAGTCCATTCCGATGTAATATAAAAAAAACTTTTATAGCAAATTGTTGGAGAGAAGGTTTTCAGTCCGGTGTTGTATGACAGTTTTAGTTACTATTGTATTTTCTCCTTTATAGATTGATGAATGCATGTTCAGCCGTATTCTGACCCTGGACCTGCGCCCTTACCCTCTACTTGAAGAGAATAATGGGACACAGATTGACATGGAACCCAGAGGAGACGGAAGCCTGGAATTATCTTCATGAAGTGATAAATGTTTTTCACATTTTAATTGTTCAACTATCTTTCAGGGCATGTTATATATCAAAAAAATGACCTCTTTGTTCCACATTAGTTTTTTTTTTTTTTTAGCACTTCCACTGCAATTTATTTGCAAGTTACAGGTCATCTTGTTCGTATTATTAAGTTCTTAAAAAATATGGTGAATAACCTGAGGGGTGAAAGAGAAAGAGCAAATCCACATGCAGATTAAAGACTGTATTGTTAGTCAGTTTTATAAATTGTTAATTCCCACTAATTTGTTTGTATTGTTATTGTTGTATATTTGTATATGCATGAAAAGTAAAAGTATTTGTATGATTTGAATCTGATGAGCTTTATTGATGTCTTTTCCTTATGTCAACACAGGCAGCAGGGGGCGCTGATGTCATGGACTGGGCGCAGGTCATGTGATTTTTATTTACGGAAGTAGGCGTCATAAGCAGCAGTCGGTGCTCAGTCATTTCTTTTGTGTCGTTTAATATTTACATTGTGTAATACTTCAAAATATATCACTTGTCGTTTTAATAGACAACTGCCCAGGATACATAAAAACACCTGGAAACGCAGTCAGCTTTTGAACTGATGCAGGTACAACTGGTAGCATAGCTAGCATGTTAGCGCAGAAATTAGCCTGATCTTCTTCGTTCATGTTCTTTCCTTAGTCCGTTTGTTTGTGTTTGAAGACCATATGAACTCGTTGCAGAACATTCGTACATTCAGGTTTATGTGTTGTCCTGCCACCGTTTCTACAAACATTGAATAAAGCTAAGTGAGAGCTTGCTAACAACGTTAGCAACATGGGAGCCGAACAGAGTGGAGATGCGGAGCACAAACACTCCGATTACAGCTCATCAGGTAAGAATGCTTTCTATCGTGGCTATTCGTCTTTTAAGTTAGTATTTTGTGTTAAAGTTTCATTCGTAAATCACTGTTTTATTAAGTAAGAACCGGGGAAAGAGCTACGTTCTTTCAAAGTTTGCATACAGAGCTTCTAACAGCAAGCTAGCACACACATCTGATTTAGAGGCAAACCAAGAATTATGTGTTTATTGTAAAGGTGTGTGTTGTCATTTCAGTGGTGCCATCTCCTGCCAAGCAGAAGGCAAAGATGGACGATATTGTGGTGGTGGCTCAAGGGACCCAGTCAATGCGAAATATCCACAACGACCCTGATGTCATAAAGCTTCAAGAGATACCCACCTTTCAGCCACTTCTAAAAGGTTTGGATGGATTTTTAGGGTGTTTCATGAAGGAGAACAACATGCCAATCTAAAGTGCTAACCCACAGCAACACCCCCATTGCCTCTGGCATGTGTCCTGCATGCTCATGTACTTTATGTGAATTGGATATGTAGGTTTTGTGAATGACTTACCAGGATAGAGCATATGCATGTATGAGTAATTTGATGTAAAATAAACTGAAAGGAGAAACATGTGAGCTCATGAGTCTTTAGCCTAATCCTCAAGTACTTTGTTTTCCACCCTTTAATTTCAAGAATGTGGAGATTTTTTTTTCTCTATTTTCAGCTAATTCTCTGTGTTCCAATTTCACATTCTGTGTTTGTCACTGAAGCGCATTAGCATGGTGTTAAAAGGTGGATAATGAGCCAGATTTCCTGTGTAGGCACACTCCTGAAATAGCAGGATGGGTACTTCTGTCAGATCCTGTGCATCACTAATTACAGTAATTATCAAGTGTTACGGTTTTGTCAAGTGTTCCAACATGTTCATGTAAGTCCTGTGCTCTTCTCTCTCTGTCTCTCCACAGGAGTGCTGAGTGGACAGACGTCACCCAGCAGTGTGTGTCTGGAAAGATTGGATGCTACTCAGGTTTTGCAGCTCTGCATCAGGTACCAAGACCACCTACACCAATGTGCAGAGGCTGTGGCTTTTGATCAAAACGCCCTCGTAAAGAGGATCAAAGAGGTAACACCACACACACTGTGCCTTACATGTAAGCCCTCTCTGTTTTCCAATGAGGTGATACACATGTCTTTAAGAACTGTTGTGTGTCTGACTCTTTGCAGATGGACTTGTCAGTGGAGACGTTGTTCAGCATTATGCAGGAGCGTCAGAAACGCTACGCCAAGTACGCCGAACAAATACAGAAAGTCAACGAGATGTCCATGATCCTGAGACGCATCCAGATGGGCATTGATCAGACGGTGCCGCTGATGGAGCGCCTCAACAACATGCTGCCTGAGAGCGAGCGCTTGGAGCCCTTCAGCATGAGGCCTGACGGGGAATCTTCTTCCACCAAATAGCCTCCTGAAAACAAACGCACTTCAGTCCAGGAGACGGAACTGCAGGTCAGTCCAGCTGTTGGGAACAGGAGGAGTTAGCATCTGCTTGGGCTCAGGCCTCTGGATAAAGAACTGGCATTGTTATTAATTTATTTATCGCAGGAAGGTTTGCTGAAAACACATCAATGCAGAATAGACGCATTTTATGCCATCAAAGCTTTCCCAGATCAAAACTAACTTCTGCCACAGGCCACTAAGCAGCTCTGAAGCCAGTGCCAGCTTACAAAAAGCTGCATCTAAGTGTACATTAACTGTACAACTGACTGCAGGGGATCCAATCAAAGGGAATCGTCTCCTTAGGCAGAGATGGAATGATCTCCATCCTGCTGATTTTCCAGTGAGAACATCCAACAATTAGAGATTCGTGGACATCTCCCAAAAAATATTTGAACTGCAGAAGAGCTTCAAATAAACAGAAATCTGGATCTTGCACCTCACATTATTAATGTGTCATTTGTGAGCCTCATATTTATCACACTCCCACACCATATGCTTTGCTCCCATGCAGGAAGTGCTTGTACACAGACGAACTGTTTGCTGTACAGTATCTGTGTTTTATTTTGGGATCTGAAGATGAAGATTCTGACAGTGAGAAAGGATTACTGCCACTGGCTTACATGAGCGGTGATGGGACTAAAATCTGTGACCTTGTCAACTGAGAGAAAGTGATTTTAATTTATTTGGATGCTTTTTACTGAAATGTTTGCAGCCCTGACAAAACGGACACTAACTCTTCCTCACAGTTTTAGCAGATGGATAAAATATATGGACAAAAAAACACCATTTGTTTGTAGGCCGATGTCACACATACCAAAGAACCAAACACAAAGCTGTGTGTCATATTGAAAATGTGTCATGAATCATGCTCTTCACGGTTGTAGGGTCAGTAAAAAAAAAAGTAATATGCTGTGTGGAATCACAAAAATCAGATACTAAAAACAGAAAAAAAAGTTGTTATGCAGCTGCAATGGGCATCATTGTCCACTGGGTGGTGCCAAACATAATGTCTGCAGTTTTTCCTCATTGTTTTAAAACAGAGTTGTTTCAGAGGGACATTTCTTTGAAACAAAACGTGTCACTTTGAAGATATTAAACAGCCTGAACGTCTACCAGACCGCCTGTCCTTGCTTCATTAAATCTTCTCTCACTCTTAGCGTTAAGCTTGGTATTGTCATCTTTGATATAAGGTTTGGATTCTAAGAAAACAGTACTTTGCGTCACTATTTTGATTGTCTTGAAGAGATTATTCCCCTGTAAATGTACATGTCCAGGTTGTGTTAATTGACAGAGCCGTATTGACACAGAAGTTGTCAAAGTTGATATTAAGAGGAAACAGGTTGACATAAATGCCTCTGTAGCCTCATAATGCCAACCCTGTGTAAAAATGTTGTTAGCAATGTTTATTATGGTTATAATGTCACTAAGATGTCTTTTAATTTCTCTAATTAACCCTCCATCCCCAGTGAATCGAGAACATTGACTGTAAAATTAATGGATGCTTCTGTGACGTCACCCATAGGTTTCTGAAATACAGACAAAGGGGGGTCAAAGCCCCCGTACAGTTGATACTAGAAGGAAACTTATCAATAGAGAGCAGAATCATTGTTTGAACCAGGCTGTAAACATGTTGATTTCTGCTGGAAACATGTTGGACATTTTAACATGGGAGTCGGTGTCGGAGCTGCCACCTTGTGGCCACTAATAGAATGCGGGTTATAGTGGTTTCATGTTTGTTTTTATTTCAGAGGTTGTATCTTTGTTTTTGCCTAAAATGTTTCATGTTGTGTCGTGTGTGTTTTTGGCCCAAAGGAAACATTGCTGACGTAATAGCTGACATGTCGCTCAATCATAGCACAATAAAGCAATTAAAATCCACATGAGGAGGCAGGGCGGTGGTGGTTTGATGCTGCAGTCTGAGGTTTGCCTGTTTCAGTTGCTGTTAAAGAGGCGCTGTGGCTGAATATTGATGCATTCATTTTTCTTTTAATTCAACATTGTCTGCCTGTTTTGAGTTAAAGATAAAGTGCAGTTTTTTGGGCCTCAGTCTGACCTGGTGACGGAGTCTGAGAAACCTCTTTGTGTGTCTGTTCATTCCGGCCTCACAGCTGTGGAGCTGTAGATGTTTATGAGGAGAAATTTTCAAAGAAACAGCCTCAGGCTTAATGGGTTAAAATCTATTACTCTTCAGCACCACCCCCTCCTCCTCCTCCTCCTCTCCTTCTTCCTCCTCCACACACTGATGGGAAGACGTACACTAGTAATGGCACTCTGAGGAGCTGGCTGAGATGTAACAGCCTATTTCCAGACCTCTCCTCTCTCCGTCTGAGTGCTTTGTACAGAGCGGAAGTCACTAATTATTTTCTCTTTCCCTCCACTGCAGTCACCTGTACGCTGCTGGCTCTCAGTCCTGTTGCATAGAGTTCCACACAGAGTTACCGTGTAGTCAAAAGTTTGTCTGTTTTTGTTTAAAGCTCCAGCCTGCATACGTCCCTGCTGTGTTCGGAGATGTTAGGGCTCTACAGCTGCGCTCCCAGATTGGAATCACAGATGGAGTTTGAGTGTGAGTGATTGGCAGTGTGGAGGCTGAGGAGCAGGAGGTGTGTGTGTGTGTGTGTGTGTGTGTGTGTGTGTGTGTGTGTGTGTGTGTGTGTGTGTGTGTGTGTGTGTGTGTGTGTGTGTGTGTGTGTGTGTG
>JAVQJX010195713.1:0-10023 GCA_036025115.1 Ambassis agassizii
CCTGTGGTATTGCAGTATTGCATCTGAAGTTAACATATCGTTAATGTAAAAAAAAAAATCATAATAATATCCTAATTGCATTATCCTTCACCTTCCATGCAAATGCAGCAGTTACATCATTTACTAGCAAAGAAATATCTTCTAGCATGTCAGCTGTCTTACTTCTCTGCCTGTACTATTTACAGTCTGACATAGATAAGATGTCACTAGGAGGACTTTCTCAGTCTTTCTCAGCTGTTACAGCGTTTATAATTCATGTTCCGTTTCTCTTTCTCCACCATGCTGCTGTTTCAGTATTAGATTTAGTTGGACGCTGTTTGTTTCCTTACCGAGCTGACAGCACAGGAGAGCACAGTGGTGCACCGGGAAGTGTGTCCGACTCGCATCGAAACAGGTACCATTGGTTCCGGGTTGAAAAGACAGAAGATAGAACACGACTGAATTGTAAATGGAAATGGAAAATAAAATACCGCAGACTTTAGAATTTGTCTGGAATTCAATCTATCTATCGATCTATCGATTATGTTATAGTGTATACTATTATATACCTATTTATGTGACATCAAAATAAATCAAAATATATAAAAAGTAGGAGAGTAAAATCAATATTTTCCAATATGAGGTAGAATTTAGGGACACACATCACAAATAATTTAGTAAATTAGACTACATGTAAATTGATGAAGTCCTGATGGAAATATCTCCAAAAATATGTATAAACATATACATAAGGGTTTTTTTTTATGCGTTAAAGAGCTGTTGTGCCTGTGTGAGACAGATAAGAAATGTACCCAGTGTAGATAGGGCCAACTGAAGACAGCTTGTCAGAAGATAACAGAGATGGACCATCCTTCATATGCTGTCTCACATTGTCAGCAGTACAGTTGTTCAGCTTGACGGAGGAGACACACGGCTGCATTTCAAGGTAATCAAGGGTAAAATGTTCTTTTTTTTTTATTTCTATGTAAAATCAAATACATAGGGAGACTGAGCAACAGACAGAGAGGTGGAGAAATGTTCTGAAACACCTTGAGGGCTGACTTGAAGGTGTTTTCCCCCCTATTCCCTGACCTAAATAATTATTTGGCTGTTCTGGAGCTCATTCTTTCATATCAGCTGTCTGCGCTTTAGCCACAGGCTTCTGGACATGTGACTCTGCTACTACTGTGCTTACTCAGCCTGTGCTGGAGCACTCATTATCCCATTCTGCTATACATGAATCATACTTGCATCCAGATATTTTTGGTATATACTGCCTGTCATGAAAATTACACATGGAGATGATGTAGCATTGTGGACTCTGGATAACCAAGCGCATCTTTAACCCATATGTGCTGCTAAGTGCAGGTCATGTACAACAACCACCTGGATGTTGAATGCACTCTTATTTTTCAATTAAAAAACACGCATGTCAATGAAAATGATTATAATGGGCTGTATACATGTTTACTTGAAGATTAAGAAGTGATGGTGATATGATATCAGGGATTAATGTTTTAGTTCCTGGTGAGTTTGCAGTAGAGCTGATCGGTGCCAAGTGATGTTCTTGCCTCAATGTTCTAGAGGTGTTGTGGACTTAATTTAAGCTGACAGCTGTGGTGTGAGGTGCCAACACAATAATCCCACACACAAATCCGAATGGTACACTTTTCATGTGAAGTTGAGGATTCAAGTTATTAAACCTAAAATAGGCCACAGCGTTGCTGCACAGATGACACTGATAGTAGGATAATGAAGCCCAGTCTTATGAACTGCTGATGACATATATATCTCTTCATCAAATTGTGAAATTTCCCTGCTTGTCCTTCACAGAGTCATGGAGGACAAAGAGCAGCCTGAAGGGGGGGTTCATTTGGTGGGCAAGAAGGATGAACTGATTCAAGCGAAGCGGTCCTTTAGAACACTAGAGGGTCGAGATATACTTATTATATACCACCAAGGAGGCTTCTATGCTTTGGACTCGTACTGTTACCGTGAGTACGGTTTTTGGGTTGTGGCTTTTCTATAGTCTAGCTCAGATAATTGCAGCTCAATGTCTCCTTCCTGTATGTGTTTATGAATTATAAATACACTTACTCAAAGTGACTTAGATTTACTTCAGTATTGTCTTGCATTAGTGAATAAAAAAAGACGATTTTTTCCCTTCATATTATGACAAAATAAGATTAAAATAATTCATGTGAATTAAAAGTTCTATACAAAATTTGGTCATGTCTTGAAACCAGACTTTTTTTTATTGTAAATAATATTTTGTGTTCTAAATACATAAAAATGTTGATGGGACTTTTAACATATAATCTGTTGTCCATGGAACATTTTAGCACATATTGTCTCAAAAATGTGTCCAGTCAGCAAAAGGTTAGTGTTCCACAAACTGTGTGCTTATTCTGCAATACACTGATCCTCTATCCTGTCAACAGATGCTGGGGGGATGCTGCAGAATGGAGACATTGAGGTATGGTTAACATTGTACTAAGATTATATGTTGTTTCTTTGTCTGACCCATGAGAAAAACAAAATGCTGTTTAAGTATCAGGTTAATTGCCTTTATTCCATTCTGCTTTCTCTTTTTAATAATTCTTCACTTAAATGCCTATAAGCAACTGAGCTGAGGCACAGAGGGAATCATATACCGAATGTGCATATAATAAATGTTACACTGTGACTTAATCCTAACTCACATATCATAGGTTACTGCTTTCTTTCCACATACATACAGGATATCGATGGCAGACTGTGCATAATTTGTCCAAAGCACAAGTACAAGATCTCTTTAGCCGAAGGTGAGGGCTTATACAGGGGCACCGACTCCAGTCAACAACCGCCTGTGCCCAAATGGTACTCCAAGGGTGTGAAACAACGGAGCCACACGGTCACAGAGATTAACGGAGAAGTCTATGTCAAGCTTTCCACAGAGCCGAGCTGGGTTGAATCAGACTACTACCAAGGAGAAAAGGGCAAAGTGGAACGAGCCAAAGCTGAGGCAGCTGAGAAGAAATCATCTTGACAGAAATGGATAAGGACTGTATCTCTATAGCCTCATCGTCTGATCTCCTCTAAATGGCTCCATGATGACTGCATGGAGAGGATTGTTTGATGGCATTCATTTAATGCCCTGTTTTAAGAAATCAGGAGCATGCCTTTTCCTCAAAACCATCATTTCATTCATTCAATAAACTTTACTGACGGGGTTATTTTGATTTCTGATTCCATCCTCTCAAACTGCACAAACAACAAGGAAGCTAGCTGTCTGCATTTCAATAGTCGTCATGCATTATGCATACTGTGAATGAGTCAATAAGATAAGGAGCTTCAGACTGATCACTGAGCTCCTACAGTGGAGAATCTTTTTAACATCATAGGATCACAACAGACGGAGCATTTTGCAGCTGCAAAGATCAGGCTTGGGACAACATCATAAACCATCTGCAACTTTGAGTCACAAGCTGCAAAGATTTCAGTATTTTGGATTTGTTGGTGTCATCATTGGCTAACTGGTGTTTGCTGCTCTTTCTCCCTGCCCTCTGTGAATATACATAAGATGACATCAGGCTAAAATGTTGTTTTTGTGGCATCTGTGGAAAAATGTTGATTGATTAACATGATTCATTTGTTTTAACTTCTTAAGTTAATCATTTGTTTCCTGTACTTAATAGGCAGGGTTCCTATTTGATGTAAAAGGCGGAGACGGCTTGTTACATTCAGATTATTTCTCTCTTTCTGTACAGACTAAAACAGTAACTTGGCCCACAGAACTACAAATACCATGAGTTGATAACAGTAAAAGGCTGTGGGGTGTAAATAATGTTCCTGTGTGCATGAATGATGATGGTCCGAGTATCTGGCTTACAGCTAACTCTCAGCCAGCTCTTGTCTATGTGACGCTTCAGATACAATCAAAGGAACGCACACAGCCGTGGGTAACAGCAGAAGGGCTCTGTGCTGAACACAAAGTTACATCATGTTAAATATTAAAATATGATTATGTAGTCAAATTGTGAATCTTGACACAAGGCAGGCACCATTATCTGCAGGTGGTCATTCGCAAAAAGGTCAAGTGGGGGGCTGTTTGTCAAGATAAAGAGCAGTGTTTATCAGAAGGAGTGTGTAAGCAGTGTGGATTTTCAGTGTTGCACTCAAACAAGGCCTGGTTTTATGTTTCGCATTATTCATCATGTTTGTGAATGACACAAGAGGCTCTGATTAAACCTTTCTCTGAAATAGCTCTGGAAGCCCTGGAGTCTGTCCAACAGACTACCAGATCTCCTTATTACCTTTCTACTCCCACAAGGCACAACAAAAACACCCCCAAAGCCAGAATCACTGTGTTTATATTTTCTAGCAGTGTCAGCAAATAGCCCAACACTTGCTCATTGTGTTTGTCATTATCACTATCATTAACATTACACCACATGCTGCTGCACCTCGAAGCAGCTTATTCAGAGTCTGTGTGTGAAACAGGCTGAGTGTCTGACGGAACTTTGAAAAGACAGCAATCTGTAAAACTCTGACAACACTGTCACGTCCTGCACGCCTGTGTGTGTGTGTGTGTGTAGTGGCGCGCGCTGCTTCTTTCAACATTGTGTACCGCGTGCGTGTTGCTGAGTCAGGCGCGACCACTCGCGGTTCAGTCCTTTGCTCTCTCTCTCTCTCTCTCTCTCTCTCTCTCTCTCTCTCTCCCTGCCAGTGACACTTGTTTTATCCGCCTGCGCCGTTCACACGGTCCAGGACACCGGGGCGCGAAGCTGCCCTCGCCTCGTCGTTAATTGTGTTTCCCACCGACTGACAACTTGTTTGTGTGTTAGCGCATTGGCTGCCCATGGGCGCTGCTGCTGCTCCGTCCGGTGCGCCTCTGCGGTCGGTTCGGGACGGTGGGCTGTCGCTGTTCCGTTTTTTTTCTTTTTTTTATGAATGAATAACGAGACGGAGAAATGCGAGTGAGTGCGAAACCTGCCCTGCAGCCGGGCTACCGATGAGAGGGATTAACGACGGAACGGAGCCGCGGCTCATTGCGGAAAAGCGAGCCTGAAGACTGCAGACTGGCGTGAAGACGCACCACGAGGGAAAGCGGCTTCCATAACGTAGAGAAGCGGAATAAAAGCCGCCGTGACTACAATGTAAGTTCCTCTGAAGGTACAACTCATTAAGACGCGTGTGGAGATGTGGCCCCCGGTTCTTTATCTATTTTATGTCACAGCTTAGTAAACACAAATACAACTGATTTATTTCATTCACACTCAGGTCAGGTGTATTAAAGGCCTTGGCGAGCCTATGTGATGCACTGACCAACGCAAAGAGAATATACTACCCTGCATACCATTATCCCCACAGGTCCATCCACATCGTGGCTCTTGGCAGCGAGTGCCCCAGCGTGGGGCCCGGGGAGGAGATCATGGGCCAGGGGCAGCTACAGGGAGGCTTGCTGTGGAGCTACCTGGGTCACGAGGCGTTGGTAGGACCCTGCGACCTGGAGAACAGCCTGCACAACCCTGCCTTCATGGAGTATACCTCACGTGTGTTTGGAGATGTCACTGTTGTGGTTCGGGATTGTCCCAGCTGGGTAAGAGACAGATGGTGTGTGTGTGTTTCACGGGTGTGTGTCTGTGATCAAGCTGTGAAAAACAGAGGAACCTGCATAGTTAATTATGACTCATTTAGGTGTGATCTAATGCAGTTTCTTTCCCCCTCATATTTGTGTTTTCATGATCATCTCAGCATGTGGTGACAAATCAGACATTTAGAAGTGCTTTGACATGTCAGGATGGCAAATCATGTCATAAAAAAAGTGGTGCAATTTTACCAGAGCATTGTCATTGTGTGAGGCTGCATCCTTTCCCATGATGTGCTGTTGACTTTTCAGTCTGTTTCTGTCTCTCAGTACACATACAACACTTCCAATTCCAAGGGCACTTGCCTTCCAGTGCTGATTGCAGGCTTTATAAAATGTCTCTATTCTTAGGAGGACGCTATTTTCACATGCACTGACTCCACACAAAAAAGAACTTTTGTTCCTAATAGCATACAAATGTGAATGTGAAAGCTCTGTAATGATTTTTGTAGCGTTCTGTGTGCCTCCTATTATAGAGCTGTCAGGGGTGTTGCTGGGAAAGTCTGTCAGTCTAATTCTCTGTCTCTTTGTCCTGTTATATTCAAATGGCTCCAAGCTTTCTGGAGTGTTTTTTTCCTCTCTTGCTTAATGAGTGGAATAAGGTTAGTTTAAAACAGCTAGAGCTTCACACAGGTCCTTGGGGGTAAAGTCCCAAGAGGCAGCAACTCTGAGGTATTTATTCTTAGGAGGGTTATCCGGGGTGAGATTCAAGTGTAGGTATGCAGATGACTGTGATCTCACTCTCTTCATAGTTGCCATCCTTTCCTTGCCTTTCTAGGACTTGTTGGACAGCGACTGGGCCAGTGTACGGAAAGTTCTTGAGCAGGCGGACATCCTGGTCATTAAATATTCAGTCACAGACAAACTGGCATTCCAGCAGGTCAGGAACGGTTACGCTCCAAGACTCCGCCCACTCCTGAGGCATTGGGGTGTGCCTGTCATCCTCGTTGCTGTTGGAGCTCGGTTGAATGGTGAGGATGCATTTGTTTCTGTGTTTTCGTCACCAGCTGATGTTCCTTGGACAGTTTGAGAACAACCAAATGCTACATGTCGTCTTTCAGCCACGCCACTTGACTCTCTGGTGTTACTGTTACTAATTATGGTTTCAGTAAAATATAATTTTCTTAATGTTTGGTGAGTTGTATCACTGAGTCTTGTGTCCTCTAGTGTGTCCTCCCAGGAATGAGGAGAATGCTCATGATTAAATCTCCTCTTGGCTGCCTTCGGGCTGTCGGATCACATGCCTCCCTGCAGGAAATGCACCAAAGCAAAACATCAAGTTCTAATATTTTTTTTTTGTGAGAACAGAAACATTGCAAGTCAATGGGAGTTTATTATCTAGGGTTTAAAGTGCACCGCAGCAGTCCTATGTCGTTTAAGTAGGATTAAAGCACTTGGGTGTAGCTTTACTGCAGGCTGCTTAGCATATTCGGCATACAGTAGGCGAGTCTGCATGTGTTTTTTGTAAACACATTGACCCCCGTTGGAACCCGATTCTGTAAACAAGTCCTGCTTGTATTTTTAGCTTGTCTACTCAACATACTTTGAGATCCTGTCAGAGCACTGCTGCAGAATGATCACAGTGTAAATCAAGTCTTTGCCTGAAAGAGAGGAGGAGGAGAAAAGAGTGGGTCGCTGTAGACCTGAGCCTTTGTTTGTGTGTGCTTTTTTTTTGTTTGAGACTGCTGTGAGTATTTTCATGCTATCCCCTCATGACTGCAGAGAATGACGGCTCAGTGCTTGGAGTGCTTCCTGTTGCTTGACTTTAGACCACCTAAGGCACATCTGTGGCAGAGAGCGCTACCATACGTGCATTAACGCTGCCATTTACGCAGCCAGCAATGAACGGAGGAGCACAGACAGATTTATCCAAGGGCACGCACGCACACTCTCCCAGGCACAAAAAATATACCACTGATATGCCAAGTCACTGCCTGTCGGACACTCACACACTGATTTTATTCCTTTGCCACACACACAGCCAAGCTTTGTCTCTGTGTCAAGCCTGTAGGTTATTAGCAGTATGAGTTATCAAATACCTCAGCACTTAGCTGTATGTCCCACTCATTCTGCCGTCCTCCTTTGTGCAGTCTTTTTTTCTCCTTCAAGATAATCCCTCTAATTTCCACTCTGATTGTGTCTCTGTGGTCCCCATGCACACATGCCATATTAGAGCTGGTCCTTGTACACGTGCCTCTGCACATTGTACACAGTTAAATGATCTTACCCTAATCCTGTCAACTGTACATCTTTTCTGTGCAGACTGTAGCCCAGATTTGCTCTTCAGGAAAAAAAATTGGCAAGCACAACAAAACAAACAACAAAAAAGGATATTTCACAAGCATATGTGCAGAGTTTTAAAATCCTTAATGGCCGTCTGGATGCCGACCCAAAGAAAGAGTGGTTAATTCAGGAAACGGGATTAATTAAAAACATGTGGCATTTGGTTTGAATGTTTTTAGGAAATTAGCAGCCGATACTGATAAGTTTATGTCGATGCTCCAGCTGAAGCTTTGTCAGGAGTTCAGATTTTTGTTGGTCAAAGGTGAAGGTTACTGTGACCTTTTATCAGCCCTGTTGCGGTAAACGCAATCCATTGGCTGTTTTTGTTGCAGTGCTGTTGCACCTTTGATGCACATCAGTGTGTGTGAAACGCACTGAGGCAGAACAGCAAAGCCTTTTGTTGCACCTGTGTTATGCTTGCTTCAGAGGTAGTAACAGAGGTGCTCTGTGAATGTGAGCCATCACAGCAGAACCCTCCGTAGAACGACAGCTGACACAAGCACACCTCTGATTGTGCAATCAGTCACCATTATGCTGGCTTTGTTTTAAGTGTGAACATGGCAGTGGAATAAAAGGGGTGTCTTTTGTGTTTCTTCTTTCTCTATTTTTACCGCAGTGAAAAGTGGCTACAATCTCAAAGGTCAAAGATGAACTGATATGACACACTGACCACATTTCTTCAAAACTTCTGCAGGCTTTCACTTTGGATCAGAGGTCAAAGATCATAGTGATCAGACGCATTCTTGGCTGCAGCTATATTTTATTAAAGCCTGCATTAACACAGTGGATTTTGTAGTATAAGTACAAATGGAATGTGTCATGTTGGTCCATTCATTCAATCATAGCTCCAGCATTAGCTGTCTAATTTACACTAGGCCCATACAACATAATTTACTATCAATAACTCACATCCCGCCCCTCATGTAGCCTCATAAACTATTTATTTGATTGTATTCTGTACACAGTGTGCGTTACTTCATCTTAGTCTCTGTGTTCAGATGAAGGTCCTCCTTGTACATGTCCGCTGTGTGCTTCTGACTGGAGCAGCTGTGTGCCTCACAGTGAGGGTCTGCAGCTGTCCCGGGACCTGGGGGCCACCTATCTGGAGCTGCCGTCTCTAAACCACGTCTTTGTGGGTCGTTACTTTGGCAGTGTGGTAAGTGATGATGATGTAATACAGGAAAGGTCATAGAATCAAGTTTTGCATGAAGTAGCATGAGTGTGATTTCTGAGCCAGAATCCCATGAGGAAACCTTCAGTGTTCATTTAAAAAGACATTTCTCCGCATTTGAACATTTGAATGACAACAAGCAGCAGTTTCATACATTTTCAGTTTTTCATACTCTCCATCCTTGTTAGAGAATATATTTATTCAGCATTCCCAGGTTGGTATAGCAGATACTTCATTTCCAAAGCGAAGATGTAACATTCTACTTTTTGTGCATTTGAACTAATGTGTTCTTCTGTATTGTTCAGCTGGAGTACTTCATGATTCAGTGTCTGAAACACAAAGCCAAAGAGAGGCCGGAGAAGAGGAGAGGAAATAAAGTGAACGAACTTCGCCCCCCTCATTTAGAACAACCAGGTCAGAGCAACACCTGTAATGAGTGAATAACAAGAATGTGTTTGTTTTTGCTGGTTCATAAAAACAGAAACATCATCATGTTGTCAATTAGCCGTTTCTTTGGTCCATGTTGGTAATAATAGTTTCTCTCTTTTTATTGTTCTTGCTCTTAACATTGAACAGACTGACTGGATTGTTCTTGAGCTTACATAGCTATAAAAAGAGCTGAGCACAAAGGTTTTATCTGGATCAATATTCCCTGTTCTAAACTGGAAACACGAAGAGAGACAAAGAGCTAGGTGGACTGCTTTTATTCAATGGCATTTGAATCAATTTTAGATTGAGCTCCAGTGAGCAGCAACAATAACTTAAGCACCTCAGATTTAGATTTAGACAAACACACTTTGTCCTGACAGTAATATCCCTGTTATACTTGTTTATTTGTGTGCATTTTACTGGAGTTTTGCTTTTCTACTTTAGTTAATATTTTAGTTTTGAAAGATTTTGATTTGGATACAACAAATAATAATTAGGCTTATTATCAATGAACTGGTTGATTATTTTCATA
>JAVQJX010195750.1:0-10498 GCA_036025115.1 Ambassis agassizii
TTTTGAACGACGTCTCCTCCGTTGCCGCGGTCGTTACTCCTGTTTCACCCGTCTGCGAGTCTGCACCTGTGTAGACTCGGTATTGAAGGGCTTGACGAGCCACTTTCACTCGGTGATAATTGGTTTGGGACAGCCCTTAATTTGGCGACCTGGTGCGTGAACGCACAAACAGAGGGGTAGTGGGTAGAGCTAGTGGCTAGGGACCGGTTTGAGATTGGGCCTTTGACTCACTTATGTCAAAGGGTTAACACCCTAGTAGTGTGTACTGCCGAATGCAATGTGATTGGTCCCTTGTGATTAGTTATTGATTCAAAGTGAGGAATTTGTTTTGTATCCTGGGATGTTATTAAAACACTTGAAATCCAAGTTTGTTTATCAAAAAGTCAAAAGTCATCAGAATCAAGACTCCATTCCAAGTCATGTGACCTGTGACTACACACCTCTGGGTATTACTTATTAATACAAGCATGTGTGCACGTGTGTATGTATGTGTGGTAATTCTATCCCATACATCCCTGTCTCTCTCACCCCTCAGCTCTCCCTGGACGCCATGAGCTCTGGTGACCTATTGTTTCACACATCGCCTTGGAAAGCAAAGAAACTACAGCTGTGTGTGTGGATCATGTGAACCAAATGTGTTAACAATCATTGCTGTGACTTTGTTTTCCTGTAGCAACTATATGTGTGATATTTTGACCTCTTTATTTTTAAGTGATGACGACATACTGTATATTTTATCAATCCCTGTTCTAGATATCAAATATATTTTCATAATGAAAATACACTGCTGTTGCTACAGCTGGAAACATATGACTTCCTGCCTAGCAGATGATTTTTTCCTGGGAAAGACTCTGCAAACAGCGGGTGTTCAGACCAAACAAGAAGGAATTCATCATTGGGGAATACAAAATATCACTATTAGGAGCTGCAAAACTGACATTCATATACACTAAGGTGTCATGGTTTATTACAATACCCTCCAAATATTATGGCGCCTGTAAGGAAAGAAACCAGAGCCTCATTTCCTCACCTCTCCCCTCCTCTTCCTCCTCTATACATCTCTCATTCACTCTCATTTCACTCCTTGTTTCAGTCTCTTGCCCTCTCTCTCCATTACTTCATTGTTTCCCAATGCTTCTTTCACTGTTTGGCTTTCCTGCGGGTAGCGCCACACACCGGACCTCCACCCGGTCTCAGGAACACACGAAGTACGTGCCCACTCCCGGGTTCCTACATGTCGTCATGTTTTCCAAATCCTGTGCAGCAAACAAGGCTGCCCGGAGCCAGGTTAGCTGAGGAGACCTGAAGAGGCACAGCTCTCTGCTCGGGCAGTGTGGACACAGCAAGTCACTCCACTTGGCTTAATCCAGACTTAAACATCACATACAAACATCTATGGGATGGTCTGGCATGGAATGCGGTATTTATATCATGCACAAGATGAACTATAAGAACTTTGGGATCCTGTGATTTCATTTTCATCTTGCACCATCAGCAACAGCACATCTTGGTACTAGGATTGTCTGCTTTGGTATGTCTGGTATGAGGCTGAAAGCTCAAGGTCAATTCTGCGTCGATTTTTCATTGAATTGTCTGTTTTCCCTGTCAGCCTAGCCACGTTTGCTGTCCTCCCTCATCTTTAGGAAACAAATGCAGTATCAGCAACTCCGAACAGGCCTGAGACATTAATGAATTTACAGAAATCAAGTGCCACTGCCATTGTAGAGCTCATGAGAAATAGCCAAATGATACTAACAAGTAAAAAGAACATCATTTTGTCAGCCATTTCAATTTTATGTTTCTTCTTCCTTTATTGTCTCCGTCATCTCTCAAATCACAGATGAAACAGGCAACCACATCTAAGAGAAGCAGAGAAAGGGAGAGAAAGCAGAGGGATTTGATCATCCAGCCAGCTTGTGAACAATAGTGGCTCTCTCCTTGACCTTTACACCGCCCCGGGCATGCTCACACAGCTCAGATGTCACACCGTTTATGTAAACCTCATCTAACCCGCTGCTTTCAACGTATCATACAGCCCACAGGATGCAGGCATGGATGGATAATGAGAAGACACTCCATGACACTACTGATTAAGTGTTCCATGGCAAAAAAAAAATCTCATCTATGGACTTTACAGAAAGACTCTGTAAAGTCTTACTATTGAAAGAATGGCAGTTTAATTTCTGTATCATATTTTTTAAATATACACAGTCGTTTAAAGAGAAGTAGGCCCTTTTGTACATTATCGTTCTCAGACCAGTATCAAATCAGTGCCAAAGGAACACTTAAACCAACTGGAGTTCAAATATTTGCCTATGCAAATGACTCAGGTTAAACATGCAAAAATAGAGTGGTGTAGCAGTCACTTCTAGTAGAGAGGGGGAAAAAACATTGTCTACTGGCTGCTGTTTCACGTGATTTGTGAAAGTTCTGTAATGACAACCAAATGAGTGAGCGAGGCTTTTTCTACATTTTTCCACTATGAATCAGTCGTCTGGCACGGCGTCCTCTTCCCCTCATCTGCTCTGCACAAGCTGGTAAAAACAAAGGGGCATGGAATGAAGATTTATTTTTCGAGACGTGAAAGAGAAAATATAGTATAGGCCAAAGGGAGTCCAACTGTGACATCAAAAGCCATGCATGAGATGATGTTTTGTTGGGATTACAAGTCAACCACAGGCTCTATTAAACAAGGAAGTGGTCACCCAAATAAAACAAATAGCTACAAAGGTATCTTCCCATCTGTCACAATCCATACTGATAGAATACAGATACATATGTTTGTTTAGGTGAAACTGAAAATATCCAATCTTATTGACATATGTATTATTATGCCATGGCAACACAGCTTCAGGCATTTCAGTCTGAAGAAATGGTGAGGTAGCTGTGTAGAGTTGTCAGACAGGTGAGGCAAGTTCGCTGAAACTCTTGCAGACATGTGGGCCAAATCAACACAACCAGCAGCTGGGAGTGTGGGACTGCTCCATACATCACGCCTTCATTAAGGACTGACCAAAAATCCTGAGGTCATTACTTTTCTGCATTCCTAATAGTGCCAGGTGTGCTATTCTATAGCTTTCCTTCCACTTTGATCTCTATGGAGGGGGCAGGGTGCAAGTGAAAGTACAGTGCCCCTACTCTAGTCTCAAGTATGACACTTCCTTGTGCAGATTTCCAAAAAGTAGAAGTAGCTGTTTTTTAAGCAATTATAGGACAAAGCAAATAGCACAAGTGTAAATACCAGAAACAACTCCAACAAAACAAAAAAATCCGGTGCATGCAGAGTCCTGCTCATTCATCGATACTAGTCAGACAGGAGGCATTCACATTCATATACTGCATGCAGCTTAATACTGAAACTCAATTCCTCCTCTTTCCCTGTTGCTGTCTGTTTAACCCATTGTCAACATGTGCATTTTATAATTACTTAACTTACCCGACCCCAGCGATACTCCATGGAAGAATAGGTTTCAAGTCAATCGGGATGTATTCCAAGTATAATAATAAGCTAGTTTACAGAGCAAAAAGTTTTAAAACTTGTCAAAGTTCATTGTTACAACAACACAACAAAACCTAAATGTGACTAAAGCCTGAAGAGAGTGAGGCAAGCCCAACATAAACTATCTACTGAAATGATCAGATGCCCTGCAGGCAATAATGACAACTGTGTCAGGAATCTCTTATTGCATTGTACTTTTCCTGGTAAATGTGTCAGTGTCACAAACAGAGAGAGCTTGTGAAACTGATCAAATCAATCTGGATACAAAGTAGGTTCTCCTGATGAACTGGTTCCAGCTTTGTTAATTAGGAGAAATAACAGAGATGACATTTTAATTCACACATCCTCACTCTCATTTTCAGTGAATGCCAAAGAATGCTGCACGGCCACACAACACCACTATGCGAATCCCTCGCCCTCAGGCAGTGCAGCCACACATACACATGCACAGGGTTGGGACACACCTTTTTAGATATCAAATAGATCTAACATTAGTATGACAAATACAGAGCCAAGATTTGTGAGGATGCTGACATCAAGGAGGAGACAGCTAAAAAAACCAGAGCAACAAGCCATTCCACCTGTATTCCTCTCACCTGTGTCCTTGAAGTTCAGGAGCACACCATCAAGGTTGTTACACAATTAAACACCACCAACATAGCTGCCAAAAAACTTCCTCTCTCACTCTTACACACTCCATCTTCAGCTTCAAAACTAAATCCATCTTACCTTTCAGTGCTGAATGCAACTCTGCATGTCCGAACCTGACAGGTTAAGACTAAACCATAAAAAGGTGATTTCTCCACATTTTCTCCTGCTAAACACAAGCGTATGTGGATCTTACCATTGGTCTGTACTTCATGGCTCCAGCCCTGCTCTCGAGTGATTTCCGAACAGGGGTTTTGCGTTTCCCACCACTCAGATAGTCCCGCTATAAGAATGTGGCCTCCAGCGCCGTGCCACGACCACTATTTAACCGAGAGTTTGTTTTTAGAAGCTCTCCCCTCCGTCCTGAGAGCCAGCTGCCATAGCTTCTCCTCTTACTGCTGCTCATACACCTCACTCTCAGTCTCTCCCTTTCGTTCACCCACTTTTCTTCTCCCTCCCTTCAGAGGAAATAGTCCCTGTGTTGGGTGACAGACAACCCCCTCCTCTCTCTCTCTCTCTCTCTCTCACTTTCTCTGTCTCCCCCCTTATTGCCCTCCACTCAATCCAGTACTTATGTGCTAAAAAACATTCTTGCTCTTTCTCTGACTTTATTAAAAAAAAAAAAAAGGAAAGAGAGAGATTACATATCCTCCATTATTTGCACACACACACACACACACACACACACCTGGTCTTAACAACGCCTGAAGTGAAAAAATAATGAGAAAGAAAAAATGCGTCCTGATGCCAAAGAGTGTGTGTCCATCCAAGGGTGATAGTGTGAAGAAGGGAAACTTTAAAGCGCAGCACAAGTCAAAAGAGAATCACCTTTTCCTTCCCCTTCGCCTCCTTTTCCATCCACTAGAAGATTTACAAGCTGAAACCAGACAAGCAGGTCTGCAAACCCGCTATCAAAAATACAGCTTGGGATGCTAACTGCATCTAGCTGAAACCTCCACACATACACACCCACATATACATGTATACGTGATAAACACATGCATGTACAAGGAATTACCGTCATGGGCCTAATATCATTACATGGGAGGGTCATTACTGTAGACCACTGTTATACAGACACACACACACACACACTTGGGCGCTGCAGATCAAAGGCCTCAGGAGTCTAATGCATCTGCTTGTTAACACTAATAACAACTGACATCTTACAGGCAATGGGCGTGTGTTGCTGAGAACAAAGAGGAAGACAAGTTTCCACTACACTTGCTGGGTTAATATGCAGACATTAACGAGGGCCAGTTAGAAGCTTGATGCTGCTCTGACTCTTGGAATCACCAAGAGTCAGAGATTGGGTTAGTTAGCTTAGTGTATTTTTTAAAAGAGTGTTTCCAGAATGTAAATATTAAATGATGCGATCCATTATGATTTTTGGCCCGACCTTGTGACCTCTTGAGGTTACTCATGGTAAAACATTTCTGTGAATTTCTTTTTTAAAAGAACCAGTTGTCAGCAACAGCAAAAAAATAAATGGACAAGGAGGGCCGCTTTTTATTAGAGGAGGCTAGAAGGTACAACTTCAAAGAGCAGAGTAGCAGCAGAAAGTCAGATTTTATAGACCTCATTAGGATGACTCGCTCCTTCCTGAGGATCTAAGAGAATAAGTCCATAAATCCAAAGAATCACTGTTTGCTGGTCTCTGTATTACATGTCTCCTAATCCAACCAAGCTACACACAGAGTGATGTTAAGAGAAGAGAAGGAGGCCAGTGGAAAAGTAGAGAGAAGTCAGACAGGGAAGGGAACAAGGAAAAAGTGAATGAGAGAATTCATAAGGCAGGTAGGAAGGGAAATCTGAACCGCCTTGAAATCTCCCTTTACCTCAGTCAGCTCTGAGGCTCACAGAGTTCAGGTACGACTTGGCCAAGGGTTTTCTATTCATGCTTCTAATTACTTTTCCTTGAATCTCATCAACAAAAAAAAATAAAGATTCAAGGTCATTTCAGGTAGCACAAAAGTTCCTTTCAAAAACAGATCACCTGAGGAAAAGAAAAGAATTTTACTAATCACTGTATGCGATGATTACAGTGGGGTCACTCAAAAGAGAAGTGAAGGGAAGTCTAACAACTTCTCTCATCAAAAAGCAGACTGGGACAAAGTAGAAGAAGACACATTAGGATGGAAGAGCTCATTCTCTTTCACACTGCCCTCTACTGGTCACCTCTATTTAATCTAAATAAAAAGAGTAAAAAAAAGATTTTCACTGCAGGCAGGCATCAAACACCTGGAAATAACTCAATCTAACTGAAGGCTCCAGGGAAACAAAAGAAAACACACTTCTGTCGTGGTCTTAACGGTGTCTATGACACATTAAACTTTGCACACCTCTTCTGATATCTCCTCTTTCACTCTTCTCTCTCTCTTTCTATCTCTTCATTGCCAGTATAATCAGAGCCCCTGCTGCAGGAATCTGTGTAATGTTTTCCAGACGCACTCTCTCTCTCTCTATCCCCCCACTTTCTGTGTAAGTCTCTCTCTCTCTCTCTCTCTCACACACACACACACACACACACACCACAGTGTGAGAATACCCTGGACAGACAGCAGCAAAGATAGAAGAGGAGATGGTGAGTTACAGCTGTTCAACACTCAGCATATCTCAGTAGATTCAATCGTTCATTCAAGTGCGATAATGTCTGGTCTGGGCAGACTTTTGGCAAGAGTGAGGACTGTAAAGGTGTATGCCTCAGTGTGTGTTTCTGCAGGCTCATGCTGAGGCAGCATATTTGTGCCGAGTTGGACGGAGGAGGGGCTGTATCTGACCACCAGTATCTTGCTCAGTTGTCGGACTTTAACCCTTTAACACCCAGCTCTTATACACACTGCCTACACTAAACTAAGAAGAGTGAAGTTTCTAGGTCAAGTGAACATGACACAGACTAGAACAAGAGCACCCATAATTAAAAAAAAAAAAAGTATGATTATCAGCCTGAGTGATCCACTGGCACTAGATAACTAAATAAACTGCCTCTTGCTAGCACACACTGAGGATACAATATAGCATATTCAGTCTCACTTTTATGACCCCGAATCTATAAATGATATGGCATGAAAGCACAATGAGGGGTTATAAAGCTATGGAAACAATACAAACATAGTTTTATACCTGTCACTCAACTATCACAGGTGCACAACTGATGATGGTGATGGCTGTATGAGCTGGATCAAATATGTTATTTCTATAGTGACGTCAGGGTTGTGGTTATTAGTCCAGGCTTGATATGGCACGTTTTCCAAATGTTGTATACCACACACATACACAACAGTCTGGGAAGAAAAATCTATATGTAAACATGTTTAGATTAAGGGAATTTAAAAGAAAAAAAAAGAATGTAGATGCCACTGCCTTCTTTCAGGAAAATACATGTGATCTTGGTTCCGTGGGAAATCAGAAATGGGAACATGACTTTCCCCCTCGAGAACCCTCCTCTCTCACTCCCTCCCCTTAAATTCTTCTTTCCTCTCTCACTTCCTCTTCACCAAAGATTGCTCAGAATTATCTTAGATATATATAGAAATTTTCCACTCTCCATGCAATGCCCATGCTGTCCAAAAATATAGCTTGGGAACATGTCGTCACGCAACACATACTTATTAGGAGCTAATATTGATCTGTACATACTATGTGCATGTTTGTCCTCCCCTGTGTACTTTAGCCAGCACAGCTGAGGACAGCATAAAGTTGTAATCTTGTGTAATATTTCCTTTCTAACATTACCACATGACATCTTGTTTTGTGCTCATTCATTCATCAGTGGAGGTAAAATTACAACACAGTTAGCACAACTAATACTAAATGTAACAAATACTAAATGTGAAAAAAAACAATATATCAGAGACATGAGAAAATTAAGAGCAAGTGCAAGCATTACACAACATAAAATACTAAACCAACAAAAGGACACACTCTTCAAGTTTAAAACTGTTTTTATAGTTAACAAAAACTCATTTCGGTGGAACCCTTTCATTGGCCTTGTAGCTGTAACTCGTATGCTTTTCAGACGAGCTCTATTGTCAGTGCTGTATTGTTGCATCATGCTGAGCACACCCTCAATCATAAGGCTGCACAGTTCATTTTCAGCCTATACTGTAAAGGTTTCATCGCCCTGATGAATCCCAGGCATTAAGGATGTTGACATATTCCAGGCTACAACATCAGCAACGCAACTTGGGACCTTGTTGCTAAATAGCACCGTCAACCAGAATTATCCTCGGCGGCAGGAGATTAGCGGAGAATTGAACAATAATGTAGCAGACAGTAAAAATTGTTTGGAAAACAGATACATCCTCTGCAAAAATGTCCCCTATCAGGCAGACTCCAGTCAATTTGATGACCCCACCCATCTCTATTACAGTATTCTGAAGAATCATTTTACATGACATATAAAACCTCCATCCCAGAGGACAGGATTATGCTATAGCTGGAAAACCAACATGACTTCACTTTTCAGCTGAGTTTTGTTAAAAGAGCATACCTAAAAGGACATGTGAAATGATTATTGAAAGAAGTCTAGACTAAAGTAAGGTAAAGCTGAGCATCATTCAATACAAATGAACTTTAGGTTGATCTTTTGTTCCCCTCCTTACTGGACATGCTTCTCACTGACTGTGTATGTGCAGACCTGGCTTTCTTCCTGACACTGCACAGGTTATTCCACCATAACAAAGCAGCTCTTGTAATTGGTGCTAATACAAGACATTACAAATGCTTTAGCTAAAAATAATACATGAACGTTTGGCCTTTCTCTGCTTTGGAGTACAAGTGTCAGTATGTGACAAAAGCCAGAGGAGGATCAAACCCTATAACTCAGAGGCTACAAATCATTAAATAAAGAAAGTCCTTTGAACCAATAAATGTCTGCTTTAAGTCGTTGTAAAGCTGCATGCTAGCCCTCAACCAAAACACATCAATAAAAATAAAATCTTGACATTAGCAAGACATAGCATACCATTACATCTCCTGCCTTGTTCTTGCTCAATCTTTTTTCAAATTCAGAGATAATGGTGCAGAATATACAAAGTCTCGCACTGACCTCTTACAGTTACACTGTTTTCTAAATTCACTATAAAGACACGTAAAGGTAAGGTATTTAGGGATCCAGAACTGGCAAAGGACCAAAATGAGTATGAAAAAAAGAGAAGAAAAAAATGGCAGTGCAGGGCGGTTGTGATGTCAGAGTGAAAGAATGCAAGCCATGTGGGCGGCAAACAAGAGTGGGGAAGCAGAAACAAGCTGGGCAGAAGAGAGAGAGCAAATTATGATGAAAAAGAAGTATGAAAAAAAGAGGATGAGAAGCAGGAAGCTGGTGACAGATGGTGAAAGTGTCACAGTAAGGCGGAATTAAGATATTAAAAGAGTGTGAGTGAGGGTGTGTGTGTGTTTTATGACTAGCGGTCTGTCAGCTTATGATGGCCCAGCACTATATTGACACAAGGGGTTTCCCACTCAAACTGTTCCTCTTTCTCTCTCCTTGCCACTTACTGAGAGTGGGTTAAATGAATCACCACAGTGGGTATATGAGAGTGTGGGTCCATGAGTGACACACCATAGCAAAGTGAGATGTTGCCACAGTGAGCAGATGTGAATCAAGTGACAAAAGAGCAGAGCGGCTGCCTTGAAAATAAGTTAATAAGGGAAACTGGGCTGCAGCTATTTTTTCAGTTCACACACACACCAAATATGGAGACACTCCCTGTCCTCCACATACACACACACACACACACACACCCACCCACTTTTCCACTGTGGCAGCACTTTGGTCATGCAGGCATTTCCTCAAGTGTCTAGTATCCTCCGTGAAGGTTGTGTGTCCAATCTGCTTCAAGAAGATCCCAGTCCCTCTTTAACTGAGTTGTCAGATGGATGATAACCTCTGGCTCCAGCTATGAAGTACTGATCTAAATTAACATGCTATTTTGAGCTTGGGTTTTTATTGTTGGAGGTGATGTTATACAGGCACTGTACGAGGTCAATGACTTTGTTGCTTAAAGGCCTGCAGAAAGGGCCTATATATATCCATACACTATATATAAAATACATGTGTAATGTGAAATATTCTATTTAAAAAGGGGACATATTGATAAGTCGCAGACTAAAGATGGCTCAGCTTGGAGCTCCAGTTAAAGAGTCCTGCCATTGCACACAACAACTCACTGTCACTGTTTACTGGCATGAACACAATCGAGTCATAGTTACAGTATTTGCTTTCCTAACATGACTAATCATGGTTTCTGCTGTGTGTTCTGTACTTTCTACAATTACTAGGGGTGTAACGATACACAAAAATCACGGTTCATATGGGAACAAAATGCAAAACCTGAATTTGCTATTTGT